>JABSTT010004982.1:0-20575 GCA_013339685.2 Hyalomma asiaticum
TGGTCGAGCATTGAACGTAGCTTTCTGCGACGAACTTGTGGCTCCGCAGTTCGTTGCGGTTTCCGGCGCTTTTCGACGTTCGATAGGCCTCTACTTTGCCTATATCAAGGCTTTTTGGTATAATGGTCAGGCTCTTGGTCCACGACATGATGCCGCTGCGCCCCAACTCTCAGAAAGAAACACAAGCCGCCAACCAATTTCGACCGCGCACTAGAACGGGACACCTCAAAAAAGCACTGCCTCCCGTACGCACCGAACAACGCCGCACTCTCCGACCAACTGATGGCGGACAGCGTATAGAGTGATGAGTAGCAGAGCCGAAGTGCCTAGGGGGAGGGGAGTGCACGATAACTGTCTCTCCGGAGAGGACACCGAGGACACCTCAACCGGTACACTCAAGGGGAAGGGGGTATGAAAGAATAGGAAGGAAGAAGTTCGAAGCACACGCGCGCGCGCACGCACACACACACACACACACAAGTCCCACCGAGTCAAAGTCAGTAGGGGGCGAGCTGTCGAGCGGGGTTAAAACCGCCCGGTCAGCCCGGAGTCCTCGATGAAGGTTAGGACTGCGGCGAGAGCGGAGCGTCGACGTTCAAAGGATCCGGAAGGGAACAGCACATCTTGCTCCGTGGCACAGGGCAGCCCGAGTTGGCGGTAGCGAGCGCGCAGCTGATCTCGTTCGCTGCTGAAGGCCACGCACTCACACAAGAGGTGTGAAAGGGTTTCGTACTCTCCGCAGTCGCGGCACGCGGGAGAGGAGAAACCGCGGAGCCGATGGCGGCGCTCCGCTGGCCAAGCACCTCCGGTGCGCATGGCGAGGAGGAGAGTGCGATCTCTCCGGGAGAAACCAGTTGCCGGGAGTGGGCGTGGCAGGCTACCGTCAACAACACGGGCGTCGGGGTGAGCGCGCGCGAGCTCTCTGCGAAAGTTTATCCTCGCGGACATCGCACACAATCCCCTCGTAGATGTCCATCATGCGCCCCACGCGCGACTCGGGCACACTGCGCAGGCAGTCGAGGAGGGGGGCAGCCCCGGGCGCACGATGGATCCGCTCCAAGTGACACAGGGCTCGCATGTCGGCCGTGAGAGATGGAGGCCCCGCACGAGCCTCCGCCAGAGTGTCCACAACACGAGAAGCTCGCGGCATCCCGTGGCACATTCGGAGGACTCGGCGGTAGTCACGGTCGATTTGGAGCCCGCGGACACGCTACACAGGGGAAGGGCATAAAACACGAGGGAGAGCGCCAATGCCTCATAAATTGCACAAGCAAATGAGGGGGGGCAACCACTCCCTCGTGCCAGCAACCTCCGCACACAGAACTCCACGCGGCGAGTGGCCTGACGAATGCGTCGCACCTCGGGGTTCCACCGTAAACGATTGTCAATCGCAGCCCGAGGTAACGCACGCAGTTCCGCCAGGAGATGGACGCACCGTGGAGCTGAAGGCAGGGCATGATGCAGCGCGGGGCGGCTCGGGGGTGAACAACAATAAGTGCCTCGGTCTTCGCCGACGAGATGGTGAGTCCGATACCGGCGATGAAGGTGGCCACACAGTCGAGCGCCTGCTGCATAGATGCCCGCTCCCTGCTGGCTTGCTACGTGGGGCCCCGCACGCTCTCTACGTGCGGGGCCTTTTGAATCAGTGTCGCCAGACTGAATTAGGAAAGGGGTCTATTGTCTTCGTGTGAAACAAAAGGTAGTGGTTAAATAAACTGTCGTTATGAATCTTACAGGGGCCATAATACGCGTTGCACTCAATTTGCAGACGACAAGTTTCAACTGCCGGTTGCTCGTAGTGGCAGTTGTAGACCCGTCTGTTTGCTTCAGCGGTGATGTTTTCCGTCCGTTTTATCGACTACGATGCGCTGCTGTTGCGTTCCGTTTTGCACTTCTAGCCAGCGAAAGAAAGAACCAGGTGTGTCCTTTCACGAGATGCGAGCAGACACGAAGCTACGTGAACAATGGCTGCGAGCTATCGCACGAAAGAACTGGGAGCCAAATTCCACCTCGACTTACTCGGCCGTGTGCAGTCTACATTTTCTGCAAACCGACTTTCGTGTGGACACGAAGAGGCGCCTGCTAAAGCCCGGTACGGTGCCGAGTGTTTTTCTACATTATCCGTCGTACATGAAGAAGGAGCCACCCAAGGTAAGAAGTTTCAGCAGCATACAGAAGAGAAAGCGTGACTCTTCCACGGACACGCTGGCTAGTTTGACCGCAAGCCAGAAAGCCCATTCGCGTCCTGCACCAGCCTCGGATGCATTGCAGAACCATATGAATGTGCCTGCTGCAGTCACTGAGCCCAACAGTCAGCCAGCATCGGAAAGCGTTGCTGCAAACTACACCGATGACCAGCTGCCTTCTTTGACGTCAAATAATGACTGCTTGAAATCCGCAAGCTTCCCTGTGTCAGCAGATGTGCAGCTAGTGGAGGAAGCCGGCGCTCGCGCCTTGAGATCATTTGGTACTCAAGCCGATTTGAGAGCATCAACATCAGCCTTTTTAGAGCGAAAGAAATGGCGCGAGAAGGAAAGAACCTGCAAGAAACGGAATGAAAGGCTCCAGGCCACAGTGGACGCTTACAAGAAGGAGTTGCATCGCCTAAAGGAGGAATGCAATGTCAACAAATTTCTTCAAGTCGCCAGAGAGTCAAACCAGGGCAGTACAAACGCAAGATTAATCATGGACCAGGTACTGAACTACAAGGCAAAAAAACCGAAGTGGTGCGAAACCACTATACGACAGTGTGTAATTTTGCGCAACCTCTCCACGAAGTCGTTTGAATATATTAGGACCGAGCTACTCGCACTGCCAAGCAGAAACACGCTTCAAAAATTCCTGGGAAGCACTACAGGAGAAATAGGTTTCAGCGACCTAGTCAAGAAAAGACTCAGCACGGAGATAGAATGCCTGGGGACGGAACAAGCTAGAATCTGCAGCCTCGTCGTAGACGAAATGAGAATCAAGCAGAGGCTTGAATATAACAAACAAAAAGACGTTTCCCTTGGAGACGTAGACATGGGCTCTCTAAACGAAGTTTTGTCAGACTCGGATAGGAGCGAACTGGCTAACTCGCTCCTGTGTTTTCTGCTCTGTGGCCTTCACGCAAGGTTTAGGATCCCGGTGGGATACTTCTTTACGAGACGCTGCACTGGTGCGCTACTCACGGAAACTACAAAACACGTCATCAAAAAGACAGAAGAGTTGGGATTTGAAATAGTTCGAATTGTGAGTGACAACCACAAAACAAACGTCGCTGCAATGGAAATACTATCGCGTGGGCAACCGCAAACCCGTGTACCTCATCCCACCGATCCTAGCCACAGTTTGTTTTTGGCATTCGATCAGAGCCACATCATCAAAAACGTCCGATCACAGTTCCTGGCAAGAAAATTTGGGAGAAATGGCGAAATTTCATCAATCTACATCAAGGACCTCTACAAGATGCAGCAGGGCTCTATTTTGAAGCCCGTCCATTTTCTCACGAGGAAACACCTTTACCCATCAAACATCGAAAAAATGGGAGTGAAGCCTGCCGTCCAGTTGTTTTCACCAGCCGTGACAGCGGCTTTGTCCTTTACGAAAGACCACGCGGGGCACACATGCGACGCAAAGTTTGCAGACGCTGGCCCAACAGTTGAATTCATGAAGAATATGTGCAGATGGTTCACTCTCATGGACGTCAGCAATTGCCAGCAGCACATTCATCAGAACCACCCCGACACCAAGGAGTTTTACGATCCGGAGGACTCCAGACTTCATTGGCTGGAACTTGTCTTCTTGGAATACATTGAAGACCTCAAAGCGACAAGCGCACCGCAGAACTTCCTAACCAAAGAAACACACCATGCACTGGTATTCACCACTGTCTCAAACGTACAGTGCATCCGATTTCTTCTACACAGAGGTTTCAAATTTGTGCTGACAAGGAAATTTTCGAGCGACCCCATCGAATCGCTCTTTGGTACCCTTCGGCACAGTGCCGGCTGTAACGACATGCTGGATGTGGAAGCGCACTTTCAGGCCTTGAAAAGATGCTCAAGACAGGCATAGTTGCAGCTTCGAGCACCAGCAATGTGCACAGTTCAAGTTCATTCTTTTCCTCGGGTAACATCATTGTGAGCGGCAAGCCAAGCAGCATGTCGTCAACATTAAGTGCGGCCACGTCGTCAAAAAGAAGTGCGGCCGCTACAGTGAATTCGGCGCAGAAACTACTGCGTGAACTATGCACTTCAACGAAACCTTTCCTGCCAACACCAGATATGGCAGCAATTTCACTTGTTGCGGGATACATATCCCGCGTTGTCACCGAGAAAATTGAGTGCGGGCGCTGCGTGTCTCTAGTCACAAAGGCAAAAGGGAGCAGTACTGGCGCGCTAGATGGTTTGATCGCCCACCAAGACAGGGGTGGCTTGTGTTACCCCACTCCAGAGCTGATACGTCTTCTCCATGCCCTCAAGAGGTTTGTGGACATAATGCTTTCAGACCGCGCATCTCTGCATAAGCCTATGGAGACATGCTTGGCCGCGAGTGTGGAAGTAATCGTTACATTGCCGGTACTGCTTTGTGACCGCTGTGACCAAAGCCAAAGGCGCAGGCTAATGGAACTTGTGTGTAAGAAGTTCATGAAGCCACTTTTCACAAACCATGCTGTTGACTTCACCGACAAAAACACTGTCGCAAGGCTTTAGCAGAACAAGCCATTGTCCCGCAAGTGCTTAAAACTTTGAAGAGGTTGCATGACCTCCTATTAGCAGTTTCATTTCCGCCATCTTTTGTTCGTTTAGTTTTCCTTACACGGTTATTTCACATGTTCCGCTGCGCATATTAAATCGTTATGTATTGTCCTTTCTCTTGAGCCTGTGCATCCGATGTCACTTTTTATCTAGGTCTTCATTGACCCCATCATATATTGCCTTACCGTACTATATAAAGGACCTGACACATTTTAGAACACTCTCTCATTTTCTCGTACACTATCAGGAGTAATTCGGAAGCGCCGAATACTAGCAAAAGAAATCAATTAGAATTCCAAATGCGACCGCGGTGGCGACCCGCAACGCACCGCTGTGAAGCGAGAAGCACCGTGTTGAGAGGGTAATAGCCTGGCGCCGCCGCACGGTCACTCGGAGAAACAGGCCGGCAATCGCAGAGCAATGGGAACGGGCGCAACGCAACAGGCACAGAAAAAATAGAGGAGGCGCTGGATGGAAAGCACATTCACTTCCAACCCATAATGCTAAAAATATTGACGCCAGCATGCTCCACTAAACATGTGTCTGAGTACTTGCTTGTGTATCTCTAGTTCTTTGCGTTCCTGTTTAACTAGTATTGCACTGGAATGAAACATATACTAACCATACAAGATTGGTCTGTGCTATTTCAGAGGCTCAGCTCTAGCACAAAAGCCCATATGCAGAAGAACACGCATCACAGTTATTGAAACCTAGTTCTCTGTATTAGAGCGAGCATCTGGGCCGAGTCATAGATGTGAAGTAGAGGTGAATTGCAATGATATCTGGAGTGCTATAGCCGCTGTAATTTGGAGCTATGGTAATATGCCTTTGTAGGTAGGCAACCACAGTCACAAGCAGTGTTCGAGTAGCAGTGCCTTTATACTGCCATATTTCTAGAAAGTTTTACACTGGTGATACCAAAGAGCACTTCCCGTCACTATTACAAGGCGCACATGCTTTGCGCTAGTGCAGGACAGTCTGGTGTTTCTAGTACGTGGAGTGGGTCTCTGTTCTGTACTGCTCTTGAACAGAGGCTCATTCCAGGTTCACAGAACTCTAGACAATATTGTGGTGGCCTCTGGGAAGACCCTGCATGGAAAGCTCTACAGCATGCATCAAGTACTCAGATAAACACCTTAGTCCATCTAAAGAGTTCTTGCCCATTTTAATACCACAATAAGCTTGCATGCTGTGGTGAAAATAAAAGTAATGCCACACACAGGTTTAAGAACATATTTATTTGCACAATTTAAACAGCTTACAGTAAAAACATAGTAAAATATACCTAAAACTGCATAACAAAAATAATGGGAAAAATTGTATGACGTCTCCACTAAATTTTTCATAACTGCAATTAGCACGCTGTAAGACATCCCACCAATTCATTTCATTGGTTGTGAAACATTCTTTGAGAGCTTGTGCACTGAAACATAAATTCTTATACTAGCAATAGTAGACTTGAAAATTTTGTCACAGCACACGCAAAGAAGCATGAAGAGGCATTTTTGCAAAATTGCACATTTGGTTGCTAGTGTGATGACGATCATAAAGAAAGGCTCTTATGTTAGACTGCTAACGACATCCATCATATATAATTAATATTTGGTTCATTGAGAGAGGTTTAACACCAGGAACTCTTTTGTGTCTTAAATATGTAAGGTAAGAGGCTGAATAGTAAACATGAAAATGATCCAATGTAACTGCTCATATATTAAGAATCTGGTGAAAATGAAATCATACAGTGTCTCCCCTTGCCAGTGATACACGGTGTTCTAGACTTTGAAGCATTCAAAATTTGTTGTACTAAATACTGCAACCTTCAAGTTTCATGCTGGCTGTATGCTAGGTAAAACTAAACTTGCACACTTAGGCTTATATAGGTTGCTTAAAATGCATTCGGGAAACACCATTATGCACACAATTGCAGTTAAAGTGATGATGACAACACAATGTACCACCACTCCATAAACGTCATCATGATCCTCTTTAAAAATGCTGAGATGGAACACCTTGTACACCTGTATCCGTTGTAGCGTCATGGTCACCTTTGGCAAGATGGACGATAAAATGAATCACAAGAAGGCTTCCAGCGCTGGCCGAACAATCACATCACACTCATAGAAAAACTAATAAATATATAGACACATAGTCCATAAGCCAATAGCACACAAAATATATACATATATTAATAAATAAATACCTAATTACAAACACTTATGAAAAGTCCTCAACATACATCAAAGGAAAACAGAGATGGTTCCTTTTTTTTCTTCTCACAATAATGCATACATTAGTCAATTGCACTTTGCCCAGTATTTCTCAATAAATTATTACAGACAGTTCATATTGCAATGCTTAATGCTAAACAAAGCTGAATCCCAAGATGGATTCTCAGATTGCTCACATACTACACTTGAAGGAATGGTTCCGCTGAGATCACATAAACGTCGTGCACAGAAAACCTTGCGTAAGGTTAGCTAGTACTTCCTTGTAAGAACCTTTTAGTGTGCAAACACATAAGGACGAAGAATAGGAGACACAGGGATAAGTACTTGTAAAGTTATGTACGTCTAGAACAGAAAATCGCATACGTACTATCATGTCAGGACAAAACACCAGCACAGAAAGACAAGCTGGCTATGGCAAGTTAGTCTAACCGGTTCTGGCAGTCAGCGTGGCAGAAATTTCCAGCATGGCTAAGTTCCATGAAAAAGAAATTAATTGCCATCAACATGGACTAAGCACAAAGCTACAAAAGGAAAAAAAATTGATATGGGACTTTAAAGTCTTCACCTTTTCCCTGGGGTCTGGAATCCATCAACATTTCCTTGTTGAATACAGAAAATGACACGTATTATATGTATAAGGCTCAGTGAATGAAATGCAATACTCAGGCTGCTTGACGGTCGCTGCATTTTTGTGCTAACGGAGTGCGCAGGGTGGTCACAGAGAGACCCAAATGAATCCCAGCGCTTCACAGAGTCTCTTGCTTTCACTGAGTACCATAATGAATTAGTAGCTCAGTATGTCCAGTGCAAAGTGATGATGCAGAAATCATCAGCAGCCGTGCGCTCAGAGTATCGTGCTTCATTCACTGAGCACTGTATGCATGACCGTAAACTGTAGCCACAGAGAATGTGCCCAAACAGACTAGCTGCTGCTAGCTGCCATCCTGCCTGTTACACACCTGTGGAGGATCACAGAGGATAACTGAGCATGCACCGTAACCAC
This sequence comes from Hyalomma asiaticum, assembly GCA_013339685.2. Lineage (NCBI taxonomy): Eukaryota > Metazoa > Arthropoda > Arachnida > Ixodida > Ixodidae > Hyalomma > Hyalomma asiaticum. Next base: position 7,971 of record JABSTT010004982.1, read on the forward strand.
CTTGGATTCCTGGGGATTTCTGGGTATGTACTGGTATTTGCCTTAGCTTACTGGATACTTCTGAAGGAGACTAAAAGTGATTACCTGGTACGCGACATGGGCACATGCATCCTACCTTGGATAGATGCAATTGTGATGCAAGGTATGCGAGTTAAGCCTTGAATGTGCACGGATAACTGTACGAAGATAGATGACATATTTCTCTGTATGCACATCTCTCGCTCATCGACATTCTTTCCTCGACAAGCATCATACATTGCCTTTGCCCTTTCCGCATAGAGAGCTAAAGGCAGTGAAGCTGTGCTCACGTCATCCACTACTGCCACCTTGCTAACTCAAGTAAGCTTTGCATTATGTAGATCCTAACAGTGCTGGTTCTTCCGTGTTCAGCTGTAGCATTTTTTTCCAAAACTCCAACGAGTTTCCTTTGAAGCTTCGTGCTACTGTCACATAGACAACAGTTCTTTTTCTTTAGCATAAATCAGAAGGTTCTTGTTTCATTGCAGACCTAACCAGCACGTGCAACAACAGTGGAATAGACCCTTTTGACAATTCACAAATGTGCAACTCCGTGATGCACATTCGCCCAACTAATGGTACCACGTGTCATGGCTCAAATGAAGACAATGTTCTGGTTTCAAATGCTGGGGCTTGTATATATCACAACAGTAGAGCCTACATTTCCCGCATCATAAAACAAGGAAACTGAGCTTGTACAAGCCATTTACAGAAATGACTATGCCACCGTTATCTGGGCGAAATACATGGCAGGAAAAATGGTACAAAGGGGAAGACTGTCAGTGGCAGGTTAAGCCACAACCACACATGAAAAAGTACAAGTAAATTCAAGCAAGAAGAAGTGTTCCATTTTGCTTATCCTTATTGGGGTTCCATTCTGACATGACTGTTCTGTAAGCAGAGCACATGCTTCTTCACTTGTGCTCCTCCATCACAACTTCAAACAGGCCCTCACTTAGAAAAGCATGAAAACTATGAGGCAATGCAGTACTACTAGTAGGCAATGTCAGCGCATAATACATTTGAACCCCTTTTCGAGAGGTGCATCAGGGAGCAGTTCCTGACTCTCTTATGAGCAGTCTCCTATGAGCAGGGTGCCACGTTCTCATTTTCTGCTGAGCCCTTATCTTGACAAGGGCACATTGCAACTAAACTGACCACAAAAGAAGGCTACAGAAAGGTTTATTATACAGTTAAACCTGGATATAACGAAACTGACAAATTCCCAGAAAACTTTGTTGTAAAGAGGATTTCTTTATTTGCAAGTTCGGCACGAAAAATTCGAAAAAGAAATGCTTAAGTAAGCAAAAAGGTGTAACAGATGGCACAGCTCACCCAAAAGATTTATTCTGGGTGAGAAAACATTTAGAGCTGAGACCACTTATACTGTGACCGCTTATAGTGAAGGACCAGCTATAATGCGTTTTTTTCTGACCCCCGTTTACCCTCCCATAGAACCTAATGTATAAGCATACAGCTTATTGTGCAGCGCTGGTTATATGTGGCTGCCGGGAAAACCCGCGAACAATCGAGGTAGGGTGCAGGCTTCACAAACGAAGTGCGCCGCCTGAAAAGAGGGCAGCGAATTGCCGTGGAAGAGGAAGGGGCGCGGAATGAATGAACAATGAGTGGAGGGAAGAAAAAAGAAAAGGTCGCAGCAGCAGCCTGTCACGTGTGCACCCTCTGAGGATAGGATTTCCAAGGCGACGGAGAATGCTGCTACGGCCGTTTGTCAGATGCGAACGCTCCGCATGGAATGCGCGCCACTTTACCGCTGTTTGTCTCCAGTTGTTTTTTTAATCATATCACGCGCACCACCCTTGAATCACCCCGTGAGCACGATTCCCTGTGCACCCGATCCCTGTGTTGTCAAGGGAAAGCTTCCCATGAGGCGCGCCGCCCGCGATCCCGCGAACTAGGCCTAACAAGCACTGTCACCTAGTGTCAGGTTAGCGAAGTGAAGCGCAGAGACTTAGCAGTAACCAAGGAGTGGTGCTGCCAGCACGCTGAAAAAAAAAAAAAAATCTTGTTTTCTCTTTTAAGACGGCGTGGCTCGGCAACATCAAGTGGAAAAGGGGGTGCCGGCTTGGCGGGCTAGGCCAGCTGCAGCGAGTGGCGGGATCAGGTTTGAAGTTAGGGGGAAAAGACACGCCCGCGATGGCAAGATCGCCAGGTCAAGGGATGCAGGCCCGCCTCGCGCACGCTCACACATGTGCTCTCGCTCTCGCCTTGCAGTTGCTGTGCCTTCGAGCGCCCCAAGTGCGCCGCCGCCACTTCGCAGTCCGTCCCAGCGGAGAAGGCGCTTCCGGATGTTGCTCGCGCAAAAGTGACAATATTCGGGGCAAGATCTCTAGGTTGCTAGCGGGGAAAATTTGTTATTTCAAGGGGGTCTCCCGCTGCCACTTCATTACGTAGAGGTTTCAAATACATGTGCTTCTATGGAGTAACAGCAGGGAATAGAAAAACTTTGTTATATCCAGGAATTCATTATATGAAGGTTCATTATAAGCAGGTTAAACTGTATACCATTTCCTTTAATGTTAAGTAATCTGCTTAGTGGACTGTCAGTCAGAACACAATTCATATTTTCTCTACCACAATATTCTCACATTAATAGGTTATCATTTCCCTTTGTTTCAACACCAAATTAATGACATCAGCCAACACCGCTGTATTCAGAGTTAAATCAACTGTTAGAAGCAAGGCTGTTAGCCAAAGTTTAAGGATATTTTTTCCCTTGTTTTGGGGAGTGTGTCTCTTACAAAAGAAGGTCCAACTAATGGGAGTGATAAAGTAGCCAGCCATGTGAGTGAATGATGTCTTTTATACCCAATTGTCTCTTATATCAGTGTCTCTTATAAAGGGGCTCAAATGTGTTGGTACAGCAATGCAAGCTTAGCATTGAAATTCAATGGAAAGCAACACTCTGCAACAGCATATAAGAGCACTCAATCTTTGAACTCCTGTAAGCATAATAGTATAGTAGCTCAAGCCTCCATTATTGCTGCCTTCTGCTGTATAGTTGCCATATTGCTGCTTCTCTCCATGGAACTTATTTGGTATTTTAGTGTACAATTCCTTTGAAATGAAGTCTGGTTTTTTTTTGGGTTTTTTTTTTTCACATTAGTTCGCCATGTAGATAAAACAGTGCCACATCAAGAATACCAGAGATGTATATAAGAACAGCAATGCCAGGGCTAACAACTTGCGACAATGTGTTTACCTGGCTCATACAGAACTCCTGTTTCAGCGAATGGCCATGCTAAACTTAAACACCAGCATGAAGGTAGTGCATTTATGCAAAATTAAATAGGAAGAACTAATGTCCTAATGATATTCATTATGTCATAGCGGAAGGCTCCACATTAATTTCTACCAATGGGGCTATTTACTGGTGATAAATGTACAGTAAACAGTGACCTTCGCAATCCATTTCCATTGGAATGCAACCATTGTGGCTAGAAATGAAACCCACTATTTACTGCTCATTATGAGCATGATGTAGCCACTGGAGGAGAAGCTGGCTTCAAAAAAATCTTAATTTGTTCAAAGGCAAGGCTTGTACAACAGTGTTGCTAACTCACATTGCAGAATTGTCAAAAGGTGACGCCATCAGCACTGGTACTCCTCTCTATACCTCAAACATTCCATTATGAATAGCACATGCTAGATGCTATAAAAGCCCGCATTTATGCTAAGTCTCGAACCTCATCAGCTAAAGCTAAAGCAGCAAAAACATGAAAACACACACAAAGAGAGAACAGGCAGCACCATTTCTTTCTTTCTTTCTTTTTTTTGTTCATGTTCCATCATGTATTAGCCTCAATTTGGAATGTCTAAGCGTGTACAGGTATTTTTCCTATCTAAGCGTGTACAGCTATTTCCTTTTTCCTATGGGAAAGTAGCTGCTAGAATATGTACCAAAAACTCAATAAATACAGGATGATGCTGTGCTTGCCTGAGCATAAGCCAAAGGCGAATATAAAACAATATGCCCAGTGTAGCTAAGCTTGGGACAGGCTTCCTGAGGCAACGACGCAATGATCCCTGGAAGAAGAAAGAAAAAGTTATAAATGCCCGAACCTTGGTATATAGTGAATTTACAAAGCTTCATTTTCCTCTTGTTAAATGCCGACACAGACATTCACAATAATAGTAGAATATAGCTGGCCTAAGATGTCATGAGAAATTTGATGCACCAAACAATGGAAACAGCGACTGCTGCTATTGGCTGAAGTAAACGCTATAAGGCACTACAAAAACGTAACAGCAACATTATTAATACAGAGTGCACACAACTTGTGCAGAAGGCACAATGGCTATGGCCACTTGGCAAGAAAAGATAGCTGAACTTGCCTGCGAGAGGACTTTGGACGAGAAGTTTTTGGTCGAGCTGACTTCCTTCCCGACCGGTGTCGGCCGGGCATCTGCAGCCCATCTGGGGAGTAGCTCAAGTACACATGACAGATGTCCAGATCAGACTTCTGTAATGAGGTGCAAGCATAAAAACAGCTGAACTTCTGAATTTGACGAGACAATAAGATGGCACTTTCAATGCTATTACAGTGAAACTCCGATTATACGACGTTCTCGGGACCACGAAAAAGCGTTGTAAAATGCGAGTGTCGTAAGATCCGAACAGAAAAATTTATGCCCTTGACTGCACCGCAATCCGCTGGTGTGATTTGCAACAGCAGTAGTGAAACACAGCGCACACCTAAGGGGGACGGCGGCCTTTGAAAGTCGAAAAATCACGAAAAACGCGCTTTTCGAAAAACCGCATATTTGCACTGTATGTGTCATAAACTACCCCTCCTGTAATTTTCGGTGCCTAATTCGTCCTAAAACTAATTCATATCAAATATATTACGAGCAGCGGGAGCTGCTGTGCCGCTCAAACACGCTCCGAAACAGCACAACTTCGAACGAGCGCTGTTCACGCGCCATTCAACCAACCGGCGCCATTTTGGTTTTGTTTTGTTCGTGAAGGGGTCGTGCGCTTTTTTCCACCGCCGTCGGCGGGAGCGGTGGTGGAGTGGCGGAAGCATGGTTCGCGCATGATTTGCGGGCTCGCGGGGGCATTCGAGCATCCCGCGCTTGGATGCGAAGCTGCGATTGCGCCACGCGCGCGCTCCTCGAGAATGGGGGGAACGTGCGGCCGCCACACTGGCTGCTGCACGTGATGACGCAGTGGCCTTCTCAGGCGGGTGCTCCGTGCATCGTCTGCTACGGTTAGGGTTAGCGCCTGCTTCGTGGTTGTCGCCACGATGTCTGCGCCTTTGTGTGTGCCGCTTCGCTTTTCGTTATCACAGGAAGGAGATCGCGGGAGAGCAGGAGAGAGATGGTTCGTCGGAAAGGGTGAAAATAATGGGGGAAGACAACAACCGCACCACACTATGCCGCTACTCGCAGTGCCGGCGGCCGCTGGGAAGGCCAGGGGAAGACGAACGAATGGCAGCGGAAAGCCGAAACGAACCGGTTTCCTGAGCGCTCGGCACGCGGAGGGGTGACAAAGAGCCGGTGCGACAAAAGACACCCGCGGGCCCTTTGCTTTTCTTCGCCGTTTGGTCACCCTGCTTCGCGTGGATCGTCGTGGAATGCGGGTTCGGCATAATATCGCATCGTATAATCGAGGTTTTTAATGCATCGTGTCTATGGGGCTTTCGCAGGGACCAGGCTAAACCGTCGTAAAATGCGGGTCATCGTAAAACCGGGGTTCCACTGTACATTATTGCTATATTGTTGACATACAGTAAACTCTCGATAATTGAAACTCTGATCATTCAAACTTTCAGCTAATGGGAAAAAAATATTCACTTTTTTTGTTAGCCTACTATGCTTTCAATGTATTTAAAAGTTAATTCAAACTGCACCATTTAGTTAATTTTGTTGGTTCATATGTTTTGCTTATCCTCACCAGAAATATTGGCTGTTTTGGTTCCTTTTAGGTGAACATTCATGCTCATATATTTTTAACAGCCAGAAATAAAGCCAACTACCTGTCAGCACTTGTCAAAACATTCAAAACCACTAGCAGAAGAAAGAAAAACGAAACACCGCGGCAGCAATAATGCATGCAATAAGTGGCCATCTCTGCTTTCCCTGGTATGCTGCACTGAGCCATACTTCCGCCTGCATCTGATAATTCAAACAAAATTCCAGGGTCCACTCAAATTAGAGCGAGAGTTTTACTGTATGCTGTTTAGAAGGACAGTAGTATAATATGTACACACATTTCTCATATGCTCATAGGTTGTTAGGGACAGCTCTGCGCTGTGTGCAAGGCATAGTTGTGCTACATAGTATTAAAGGAATACTGACACGAATTTTTGACGTTCTTGTAGTATTGGTGTAAATGAAAACACTGGCATGGAGAACCCCAAGAAGAGTATCATGGTGCCTCGCAAGGCAATGGATATATTTTAATATGGCTTCCTTAAAAGCCCACTTTCGGTTTCATTTCGAGGGGGCGATTTCCTAGTGACGTGTCAACATAGTCGGACGTATGTCTGAATCACGTAGGGACAGCAATTCGCGACAGCGTCGCTGCAACTCTGTCGTCTATGGTGAATTACACGTGGGGCACGCAAACAATGACAATTTCACGGTTGTCCAGTGACTCTGCCAGTGATTTCGGCGATTTTTAATAGACTGTGCTCATATGTCATCGTAGTGCCCATTGCGCTGGGGCTGGCTTGCAGCGCTGGGCGACGAAAAATTTAAAACCAAACTAAAATATTTTGTATGTGTTTCCTGGCTTCCGTGTGCGGAGGGCATTAAGAATATATGGATAGAAAGCGAAAAATGTACATTTTGAGCCGCCACAAAATGGTGTCAGTACTCTTTTAAGTGTACTGTCAAAAACAAAAAATAATAAATATGTTTTAACTTGCCCTAACTTGTTCGTCCATAAATTTTCCATGACTGTACATGTTACCCTCCATAGATGAGGAGCTTGGTGACAGAAGCATTTTAAAACGAGGGAGGCAAGGATGGAAAGAGTCATGTTTTGACAAGGGGACTTGTTTTTATTAAAGTGCCGACTGCTTCTATGTAGTAGCTGCTGTCCTGATGAAAACAAACCTCGTCATCAGAAATTTACTTCAGCAACATTCCTTGTTGTGATAACCATTTACTACTACCTTTTCCTAAGTTTTTTACTTTTATGCGTCATATATATGGATGAGACAGAGGTGATGGCTTTCATGTTAAGACAATGTCTCCAAGGAAGATGAAAAGAATATTAGAATCTTAAAGGTGCTTTCAAGGAGAATGATTACGACTCAGTATTGTTCCTAAATCTTGTGATCCTTGAGCTCTAGTTCAGAGCCCATTCTAATGAATTAACAAGTCCTCTCACCCCTGTAAGCTGGACATTCCAATGACACACGTTCCAGAGACAATGGTTATAACTGTAAGGTCAGTCTGTGATGCGGCAGGCAAATTATTGGTGAATGCATCATTCAGGCAATATCGACAGTATACATTGTCTCAAGTGACATGGAGGCTTGTGAAGAAGTTGTCATTGGTAAGACAGGGTCGACTAAGTGTAGGACTACAAGTGGAGTGCTAGAGAAAGAAGTGAACAGTGGCAACCAGCATGCTACGAAAAGTTCAAGCATACCACTGCAAAACCATTGGGTGATTACGTGTCTATAGTGTGAAATGCAGGAGCTTTGGCGTGTTAATGTCACACATGTTACCAACACTACTCGAGACAAGACGGGGCACTGACCTCATGAAGATCACCAACATCAGGAGAACTCTGTTTGCACATGTTGTTCCCCGTGTATGCAATGCACTTCAGCTGCCACTCTCCGATGTCTTCATTCCACTGGACACACCTCTCCAGGAGCTCCTGTGTTGTGAACAACTGAATCAATAACTCCTTGTCAAACTGAAAATGCCAGAACTTGTGGCCAAAAACAACTGAATCAATAGCTCATGCAGAACATTAAGTGCAATTTGCAGTTGGAAACACTTGGCAAAACTTGCACTACATAAAGGAAGGAAGGAAATAGTAGAGAGGGAAAGGCAGGGAGGTTAACCAGTGTATGACAACCGGTATGCTACCCTGCACGAGGGGAAGGGGACAGGGGAGATTGAAAGGTGAAAGGAAAGAGGAAGAGAGAGAGAAAGTGGGCGAACATATAGCACATTCTCACAGTCAGTGGCAGCTGCATGGCACGCGACATCACACATCGCTGTTACAGTCGCTTGTGCAAGTCTGTCGTCTTTAAGAACTGCAGCAGCGCCTTTGTCACCTTCAGTTGTGATGTCTTGTGCGGTCGACATTCCAAAATGGCATCAACCGACATCCGTCGCAGGTCAAGGTGAGCGAGAGCGGACGCCAGTGATTGCCTCTGTAAGTCATAGCGAGGACAGTCGCATATGATGTGTTGTAGCGTCTCTTCACGACGACAGGTGTCGCAAAGAGGGCTGTCGGCCATTCCGATCATAAAGGAATAAGAGTTAGTAAAAGCCACTCCTAACCACAAACGATAAAGCAGGGTGGCTTCTGCTCGACTGAGTTTTGGTGGCAATCGAAAATGCCGCAAAGACAGCAGGTGGTGTTGTCGACTGTTCCGAGTTTGGCTGCTTGAGGCACTCCACAGCGAGAGTGTAATCTCCTGTGCAATCGCTCGAAGTTGCCTGGCAGCGTCGGACCTTGAGAGAGGTATGGTCTCAACTTTGGTGCCATCAAGTGCAGACTTGGCGGCCCTGTCAGCATATTCGTTTCCAACGACGCCGCAGTGACTGGGGAGCCACTGAAACGTCACGTGGTGTCCCTTCTCATGTGATTTATGGAGAAGAGATCTGATCTCCAACACCAGTTGCTCGTATGGTCCGCGCCGCAGGGCTGCCAGCAAGGACTGTAAGGCCGCCTTTGAATCGCTAAAGATTGACCATTGTCGGGGTGCTTCCTCATTTACTACACAAAGGGCAGCACACAGAGCAGCAAGTTCCGCAGCTGTCGATGTCGTCGGGTGGTCTGTCTTAAAACTGATGGTGGAAGCTTTCACTGGGACAACCACCGCTCCGGACGAACACTGGAGGTTCGAGGATCCATCCGTATAAATATGCACTTTATTGGCGTACCTCTCGTGTAGAAGAAGCAGGGATAGTTGTTTCAGAGCACCTGATGACAGCTCAGCTTTCTTTCTGATTCCTGGCACACCAAGGTGTACTGTAGGTCGAATACACTACATAAATATGACTGCTGGACATTAAGAGGTAAAGCAAACTCTTCCAGAAAGAAAAACTAAGCAACAACATGCTCTATTATTTGTGGCGATGATGTGTGGCTTTTGGAGGAAGTATGTAATAAATGTCAACTTAAGGTTTAATTGCAAACCTTCGTGGCACTTGCCTTACAAATAAATATTTCTGTCCTGTTACAAACATGAGCAACTAAATAAGGGCACCCCCTAACACCTTAAGTGCGGCCCCCTAACACTTTTCAAAAGCCTGTTTTCATTTTCCCGGACTGGAGGACAGACAAACAAATGTTGCAAGAACAACAGCAATATGAAGCATGCACTCCGAAGTTAAGCTGGTAACGTTCAAAATACAAGCAAAAATGAAAACCCTCCACTCGAGTTTCATGGGGTCAGTTGACTACATTTCACTTGCCACACACGACATAACGTGACGCCAATGGAATTGATTTGAACCACCCACGTAGGGGAAGTTCACACAATGTGGTTGCCTGTTCTTTCCAGTGTGCTGGTGATGCCCTTGCCATATAACAGACAATGTGGAGTCTGACAGTGCCGTGCTATAAATTACCAGGTTCTCTATGTTCTGGCGTTCAATGAAAAGCTATTTAATATTATTCTGTTTTCTGATGTAATGCCACGGCCACTTCTAATTTTACTTTTGTCCAATCACAGCCTTGCATCTCATGTTGTCATTTCCACCACAAGTAGTTCTGGAGAGTGCCACTACATGATGATGCGGTCGGCAGTGATATGGTGATTTCATTGTAAGATTAAAATATTTATTAAATCAGTTGAGATGGGCAGTTTGCCCCATGCCAAAACTATACCCAGCTGTCTGTCTATACGACCTGCAAATAAAAGACAGTGCAAGAAAAGTGCTAGATGGCTCCTTTGAGATGTCCTTATATTAATGCCATCATGCAAAACATTGCCTGTCCGGCCAAATCCACAAATTACATTGTACGATCGAAAAATGCAGATTTATAGTTGCAAGGAGTGTCTCTGATGTCATGAAGGTCCAGGTTGTGCCGCCTGGGCTTGCAACGTGTCATCCGCCATAATAATGCAGGAGCCGATTCATGCAACATGTACAAAGTCTCTTTCGGCTTTTCATTTCCTGAGCATCCAAGCAATCAAACTACATTTTTTCCAAGGGTGAAAGCTATCACTAACAACAAACGTTTTGCATAAAATGGTAGTGGACATGTGAGGCTGAAGGGTCAGCTTCTGAACTGCCACACCAATTTTGATGAAAATTTAACGGATGGTTTACTCTTTTGCCATTAAAATATGTGCTAAATTTCAGTAGCCTAGTATGAACAGAAAATGACTTACAGCTGTCACACTGTGTAATCAGGTGTGCCATATTAGGAAAACTATCACTTGAAAAATAATTAATCTATACTACTAATCGTTATTGATTAGACAGCTCCTAGATGCTCTATAGTGCAGAATAAGGCCAACTGCACATTCTTTACGTCATTCTTTATGTCATTCTTTATGAAAATGCCATTACTCTGAAGATGAAGTCCATTTTTCTTGTTGCCACTACACGTCAACAATATGACAATTATCAGTTTTCAAAAATATTTAGAGACTAAAAATTGCCTCGTGTTGTTCCTGACAAAATTTAGGTCTAGCAACTACCTTGTGAAGAGTTTTTGGCAAAGCTGTTTGGAAATGCTAGTTTTCTTAACGGTGTTGTAACCTCAATAAGTGCAAACTGAGAAAAAGGAGATGAAAGGTTTCACAACATGCTATTTCACTTTACAGCTAAAAAATTGAACTCAAAGTGTCAAGCTGCACAGATGGTGCCCACTTTTTGAAAGATGCGCTATTCTGTGCCAATTGCTTCATATATTTTCCTCTTTCTTGCCCTTTTGAGTGCAGAGAATGGATGGATATGGTTGCAGGCCTCTTCCAGTCACACCACATACCACCCTACTGATAGCAGTAAACTCTCAAGAGGAACAACACACAGAAGGATAACCAGCGTCGAATACAACCATAGCTAGTGCAATTCTGAATGGTGCAAATGCAGTGTTAGATTGTGACATGACATGCTTCTGCCATCTCAGCTTTGGTGTGCTCTCCACTCAGCATGGCCACAGCTAAACGTGTACCTTTGTTTTTAACTTTCTCGTCAGTGGTCTGGTGCACTCTCGAGAGAAGGTCTGCGCATAAAGCACGCAGGAAACGAGCTTTTTAACGTGGGCGTTCACATAAAGTTCAGATACTTTCCCGTGGTGTGGCGGCGTCTTGAAAAGAGCGCTCATAGACACTTGCGTCAACAAACCTGATCCATCATCTTGTGAAAAAAATATTTTTAAAATATTTTCTACTGCTCAGATAACCACCAAACTTGTTTGAAAGGTGCTTTGATAAATCAGTAATCGAAAACAACTCAAATTTGAAAACGCAATTTTTTACCGGAAATTGGTATTGTAGCCCCACGCCCCTCCCTAATAATGTAGTACTGCTATAATGTAATGCGCCCATTTTACTTGTTAGTTTATAACCACCGCTTCCGTGATACCACACAGCTCTGAGGACAAGTATTTTTAAAAAAGCAGGGCACTGAGGCTGTTGCTCCCCCACCTGTAGTATAGGATTTGTTTGCTGGAAATGAACAATAGTGTAGTCATCCCATGCACCTTCAATTGCCAAACCAATACATAGGCACAGTACTGCCTCTGTGAGTAAATGTGACATCATAAGTCTTTATGTACTGTCACATTCATTGATACAAGCCATAATACAAAACCTTGCCACGAAATTTGCCTTAAATGCAATGGTAAGCCCTAAGTCTTGTTTAATTGAAATCGAGGCACAAGCCATTACTACAGGAGTACTTTAGTAAAATCACTGTGGTATAGCACGGTCTGGTGGAGGAATATGAACGACTAGCAAGCGGGCCAACCTGGTACTCTGGAGGGATGAAGGCATCTATGAGGAGCATGTTGAGCCGTAATTCACGGCTGAGCTGGCGAACATTTTCGAGCAGCCCCTCGGCCTCACGTTGGTGCTCTTGACGCAGGTCAGCCATCTCTGCCTTTGCACTCATGAGCAAAGCCCAGACCTTCTTCAGCTTACGTGTCTTGCCTGCCGCCTCCTCTTGTAGAGTGGAGTATCGCTCCTCCATGTCCAGCCGCTCGGCCTACGTGGTATTTCAAGTGCACTCCAAGTTAATGCTGATTTTGCTGCACAGTTATGGCCATACAAAAATCCAGAAATTGTCCCAGTGATAATCATTTCAAGGATTCCAAGACAGTTAAAGCCAAGGTAGCATAGTGAATTGCTTACGCACGGGGTATTTTCCAGAACCTGTTCATGATACCACACTATCAATAGAGCAAGCTACACTGT
>JABSTT010004983.1:0-20337 GCA_013339685.2 Hyalomma asiaticum
TATTTGATTTAGGCCAGTATGCATTGCTCAGTAAACGCTTCATTAACTTGGCAAAGCAGTAGATCTGTTGTTAATCTGCTAAAAAAATGTGCAAGCCATGCTATTTTGTATGTGTTTTGTGCCGCATTGAAATTAAGCCATTGTTAAGAAGGCTGTATCATTTTATCTTCTGCTCTCCATTGTGTCCTCATGTTATGGCCGAAACAAAGCTGAACTGAAGTTGTGGTACATAAGAAGCACTAAGTGCACTGCTTGTCTATAGAAGACAGGTGTATGCATGTGTTTGGCACTGCCCAAGTTGTTATACCATGGAAAAGCATATCTTCCTCATAGGAGACTTCCGATCGTGTACTGGAATCATTACATGGTGACTACAAAGTGCTAATGTCTTGCATTTGCAGTTTATTTGTCATGTACTGCTTTATCTGCTACTGCCTACCTTAAAATAGAGCTTAGTTTATACACTAAAACCTTCATACATTTTAAGAAAAAAAACGCGACGGAGATGCTTAAAATCCAAGAAAACATTTGAAGTTAGGTTGTGCAGTTTCCTTTGAAAGATGGGCATTGATTAAGATATCAAGGATGTTACTGCTGCACAAACTTTTAGGCTTGTGATTTTATTGGCTGAATGACAGAACAGGGCCAAACCACACATACATTTTACCAGTGTGAGGTGACGTTATTACGTTTTACAGGGTCGCATGATATGATGCATTGACAACTTGTTGGGTTTGACGCAAGTTAATCACCTGCAAGGTTGAAGCACCAGCTTGATTTGTGACATTGGATGCTCTTTGCAGTAAAGAGGAGGTGATGTTAGCACTCCACTTTTCCTATGAGCAACAGCCCTTTATTTTTATTTTTTATGTGCATTGATTTGCAGCTTATGTTCAAAATGGCAGGCTCTATGATGGTTTTGAAGTAGGTTGGCTGTGTTATTTCTTTAATTATCATGCCAGACCTTCTTTTAATATATTTTCACTTCTATGCATTCATTGAAGGCGAGCATGAGAACGCAAAAGTGTATGTTATGTGTGATGGCAAGCGTGCTTATTTTCAGATGGGGCAAGTACTGTGGGAAGGTTGCCGTGTTGTGGTGCAACTGCTCTCATTCATGCACACTTTGCAACTTCTCATTTCATACGGGATTTACCTACTGGTATACGTGTCATGCAATTGTAGTTTCGCAATGAACTGAATGTTGGTGCCAAATAAACATGTTTTCCACGAATGTAGTACCAGGTTAATGAGAGGTATAGCTGTAATAAGTGAATTTTTTCATGTTCTTGACCGTGAACATCGGTTGGTACCAGGAAATTTTATGAAACGAGGATGTTTCGGTGACATTCTGCTCTAGTTCAGAGGCATCCTTGTATGGTCTTTCTTTTGTCCCATGTCTTCAGTTCAGCTGTTTAGGCTTTGCCTGGCGATGAATGAACAAGCTCAGTTGCACACCCATTCTGACATACCTTTGTCCATTTTGAAACGTGTCTTGCCCAAAGTATAACCGAGTACTGCATAACGCCTTTCGATCTTTCATACCGCTTCTGTCAACTTGTGTAGCTTTCTTGAGGGTGCTGCTGCGCTTGCGCTTCGTGCAGCTGTTCCCCGTGACCGAGCAGGTTGTGGCCCACCAAGTGGTGACCACACCAGCCGTGCTTGTGACTCCGGCGGGTAGCCCACTCGCTGTGGCCACAGCCAAGGCTGCGGCTGCCGCTGCCCCCGCTGCCCCCATGGTGCTGGCGACCGCAGCCACGGCCATTCCGCAGCAGGCCACAGTGCTGGCACCGGTCAGTTCCCCCTCTCCCTCTCCCCCCAAGCCACCCCCAACATTACAGTCGGTCGCACTAAAAGGGCACTCAAGAAAAAAAAAATGTCATCAAACACTTGGCACTGCTAAAAAACATGTGCTAGTGGTTTTTTATGGTACAATAACTGGGGATGCCAAAGCGTAATGCGGAAGTTTGATAGCATGCTTTCTTTTGTCACGGTGTTCACCGGCAGACCAGGAATATGCATCTTGTCGTATGAACTGCAATACGCAAGACAAGCTAAAGAAAATGGAACCCAAGCACTTGAGTCCTTTAGAGCTTGGGTATGCAAGTTGCATATGCAAGAAAGCGTGTATTGCAAAAGCATGTCTCTTAACACAAGCTGCATGATGGTTGCCTACACTGTATGGCCACTTAAAACCTTCCCACAACAAATATTACCACTATGCCTATTACAAAAGCAGTCATCTTGATTTTGAGTCAAGTACATCGGTATGATGAGTTTTTGGGTGTCACCTCGGTGCATGTCCAGCATGCCCTCCCACCTCCTGCTAAAAAAGCTGCAGCCTGCTGTCATTCCTCATCAGATTCCCCTTTTCCGGCCATAGGTGAGTCTGGTGGGAGCAGCACCGGTTACAGCTCAGGGCACCACCATCCTGGCACCTGTTGTGGTGGCCCCAGTTACCTCCGTGGTTCCCCCACCACCACCACCGCCGCCACCACCGCCGCCTCCCCCGCCACCTGTCTCAACCTCAGCTGGAGTAACACCCATGGCAGTCCTGCCACAACCCCCGCAACCACCAGCCAGCCTGACTGGACCCGGCGCTGTGCCACCGCCGCCACCACCACCACACCTCCCACCACCGGGAGTTCCCCCTCCTGGTTTGCCCCCTCCCGGCATACCACCTCCTCCACGGGGTGCCCCTCCCAGGGGTCCACCACCAGGATTACCTCCACCAGGAGTACCCCCACCGGGATTGCCACCGCCGGGACTTCCCCCACCGGGAGTTCCCCCTCCGGGTGTACCACCGCCCGGAATACTGCCACCTGCTCGTCCTTCAACTGGCACTGGGGGGCAACAGCGAACTGGTTCAGCACCGGTGAGCATATTGCAGTTGCCTTTGTGTCCAGTGCTAAGCCTAATGTTGGACACTGTGTCTCCAGAGCTAATGATTATATATGTGTAGTGTTCACTGGTGGAAGGGCCAGCTACGGACAAAGAGCACCAGTCTATAACTGCAGGAGACGGGGTGGATGCCTCCAGTGGTTCTGCTGTATCACATTCACTGCCCACTACGTCCTTTTCTCTCCCCCTGGATTTCTTTTGTGAGGCTGTCTGGCTAGACTTGAGCTTTCATAGGGTTTAATGAAAAGGAAAGCTGTAACATGCTGAATGTGGTCTCTCCTGCCTTTTTTGTTGAAATATTTAATACTTGAAGGAGTACCGACACCAATTTTTGACAGTCTCGCATTGTTGCTGTAAATAAATGCACTGGCGTGGAGAACTCTAAAAAATACTATTGCGGTGCCTCGCAACGAAATGGATATATTTTTAATATGGTCTTTTCAAAGCCCACTTTCGGTTTCGGTTTCGAGGGGGTGGTTTCCTGGTGATGTGTCAACACAGTCAGACGTATCTCTAAGTCATGTGGGGACAGGAATTCGTGATGGTGCGCTGCAACTTTATCGGCTGTGGTCAATTGCACGTGGGGAATGCAAACAATTATGATTTCACAGTCGTCCAGCGACTCTGACAACGGTATCGGCGATTTTTAAGAGACTGTGTTCATACATCATCTTATTGTCCATTGCACTAGAGCTGGCTTGTAGACGCTGGGCGACGAAAACCTTAAAATCAAACTACAATACTTTACCCGTGTTTCCTGGCTTCGGTGTGTGGAGAGCGTTAACAATGCATTATTATATAACGAAAAATGTCTCTTTTGCGCCATCGCAAAATCATGTCGGTACTCCTTTAATGGGTACCCTTCAACTAATACTTTACCCACGATGTTCCACTGCAGCACATCCAGTATACAGTTCAACCTCAATGTAACAAACTTCAACATAACAAGATTCTCGATACGACTGAGTATTCGATTTTTACTGCGTGATGTCCATAGAACACCATGCATTTTTTAATGCCATATAATGCATGTTTATCCAATATTTCGTTATAATGACGTTTTGCTGCTGCCACAGAGCAAGACCGAGCTCATAATCTGAAATTTTGTGGGCACCAGTGGTAAAATGGGCGAGGTGCATGCAGCTGTTTTGAATGCATTTTTCAAATTGCGTGCCATGCCCGCTGACATGGAACAGCTAGTTAGGGGCCAAGGAGGAGCCTGTATGCTTGCATTCTCACCACCAGAGCAGTGAGATAGGAAAGGCATGCATGCAAACAGCCATGCTTGCCCATGGCTGGTCTAGAGGATCGTCGTGCATGCACTTTCACTGCGCCACTTGACTAGCCCAGCCATGGCTGACTTCGTGCATCGTATTGCGCGCCTTGCACACTCCACATTTGGCATGGTTCTGTATTTTGCATCAGCTGCGTCATGCATCAGCGGACTGTTTTCTTATCGCCGAATGTCAAATTAACAAATGTGTGTAGCCGTAGAGGTGCTAGTAAAGGTGGTGGCTCATGGTTATATTGTGAGAGATTCAGATAGTACCAGTGTCACCAGCAAGGCTTGTAACTTGCAAGAGATCCCAATTGGTGGGAAAGAAGGTGCTGCTGCTTATTTCTGGATGTTGCAAGGCTTATTTTTCATGACTTGCGAGGAGGAAGAAGCCATTTTTTGCCTTCCTGAAGAACGGGATACATTCTCTGTGAAAGCAATTTGCACTAATAGGCACTCTTATCACAAGTCATTTTGCTTATCTGCTCGTGGTCGCCCACATCACAGCTGCGAACCCTATGAAATTATGCAGGCGTTCTGCAATAAAGGCGACTTACCTGTGATACCTGTTGAACCAATGCATAGTGGCGGCTGAAATTCGAAATGCTGTACCAGGTCCTCCCAAATTCTTCGTACATATGCACATGATGTCAGAAAACAGAAAATGCTGTCACCGTGAACTGAGGAGCCAAAATTACGGTTGTCGCCTTGTGTTCATGCTGTTCTTGACCGAAGCTTTATTTGTTTTTATGGCAGGATATGGTTTTCGATGTCATGTGCTCATTGTACGAAGTTGATAGCTAGTGGTTTGGTGAACGTACTAACAAATGTTAACAATGTTATTGCCCTCTCCCTCTCAATCTAGGAAACACCCGAACTTTTTATAGCAAGCTCTTGTGACAGAATGACGCAATAGCCTTGCCTATCACTTATTATCACAGTGCATTGCACCTGCGTTACTTTAGTCTATACTTGGGATGTATGGCCACTGTGACAACGGCTTCGATGGTGCGTTATCATGTCATTGGTGGATTTCTGGTTTTACATAAATCATTTTGTAAACGTTACTGAAGTTAGATTTTTTTTTTGTAGGGCTCTATTGTTCAGACATTCTTACAGCATTTCCAGGTAAAAAAAGGGTCCTTTGGCAGCTCTACGTTGTATAAAAGCCCGAATTTCAATTTGACAAAGATTTAATATAACGAAGTAAGTTGCCAATTTTAACGACTTGGTTATATTAAGGTTTAACTGTGTTACAGTAAGATGAATCAAATAAAGAATTGTGAAAATTGATGAGGTAAGAAAATTAACTCATCTTACAAAATCAAAACAAAATTGGATGAAAAGAGCATAACCTTAGACATTTCACTTACCGTAGGAGGGCTGGTGCTGCTTCCACCAGTCAGTAGTGAAATATGCTTTCTCATTGTGGTCTTTCCACAACTCTCACAGACGCTGTTAATGGCACCCACAGAGATCTGACAAACATTTGTGTTGTGTTATTGTCATGAACAGCGGAACGAGTAATAAAGGCTAGATTGCTCTAATGACTGTTGCAGCCATTGCCTTTGCACTAGGAGGAAAGTACAACTTGACCATTGCAATCTGTGTGCTGCAGTTAATGTCATGTGGATGGTGCCATCAGTAGAGTTGTGTACACTTGCATTTATGCACACTCGTCTCCTGTAAGCCAGTAAACACAAAGCTGTGTTAAAACAAAGGTCATGTTAAAACTCTTTTACAAGTTTTCTCGTATGACGCAGTCTAATACGCAATTATGCCCGCACATTTCTTCAACAAGTCTTGTCCATAATTACTTCAAGGGACACCAACGAGATACCCAGGTAGTTTGGACTGATAAACTGTATTTTAGGAACTCCATTGTTGACGGTTTTACCATTTAATTTCAGTATTAGAAGAGAAAATAGATGTCAAAAGCTTTGTTCTTGAACTTAGCACCAAAACTTGGGCCTTATGATGTCAGGAGGCTCATTTCTTTGTTGCCCCTTGCTTTGTTCTCGCATTCTCACCAAATTTGCTCTGTAAAGTTTTCTGAAATGCACTGTGTTAAGTCTCTGGCTTGTTTAGAACATAATGTGCATCTTTCTTACTGATAAATTATTACGTAGGCCTCGTCACATGACCTAGTGGCAGAGGAGAGGAAAGAAGAGCACAACAAAGGAAAAGGGGTTGGATTGACAAAAAAGGGGGGTTTGAAAGACAGGATGTTCACTGAGAGAGTGCTGTGAGAGGGTGTAGATGAAAGGGGAAAGAGGGGCCAGGGGGGGCAGGGGGTATGTAAGGCACCTTGTGATTTTAGCAAGGGACAGAAGAAAGGAAAGAAAGTACTTGTTGCCAGTGCTGGGTTTAAACCAGGGACTTCATGCTCCGCAGTGCGGTATCCTAAGCACTCCACTACACACTACTCTTGCAAGATGGGAGTATGTGAGAACCGTATGAGTGGGTTGGATTTTCTTTCGTTTGGGCACCGATGTCTGGAGGGCATGTGTCCTTAGTTGGCTCTTGGAAAGGGCAATAGCTTTCCTCTCCGACCATCTTCACAGAGTGCATGGGCCTGTAATTTTTCACTTTAGAGTCCCTTTAAAAGATAGTTGAAGTTCAGTGTTCTGTGCTGTGCCAGTGTTATATGCTGTTTTGACTTGCAGGTGGTAAGTTCTTTTACTGTAGTGTACTCGTAATGTATAGGGCTAGCCAGGTCATTCACAAGTGCATATCATTCATCATATTTATGAATACACATTGAACATTCATGCCTTTGTTACGTTTCTTATTTGGAGCAGAAGTGATGGGAGTCTGCATTATGTTTTTGCTAGTATGCCAATGCCTTAGCTATGCTGTCATCAACTACCTATACGTGGCAGTTTGAATAGCACTGCCTGTAGCAAGAATCTGGCGACCAGCTGCCCATGCAGCGAAGCGGCCCTCTGTGGGTATGAGGAGTCTCTTATTTACGATTCTATTCTGACTCTGATGAACTCTCTGTAAGGCACAATTTATGAGCATATCCAATCCAAGAGTTCATAGCATAGCAGCAAGTAGGGTGGATAAGGTACAGTTGAGCCAAATTGCTAGAAGTGGCCTATAGCTTTGTGTGTGTGTGTGTGTGTGTGTGTGTGTGTGTGTGTGTGTGTGTGTGTGTGTGTGTGTGTGTGTGTGTGTGTGTGTGTGTGTGTGTGTGTGTGTGTTTTTCACAATGTACTGTAAATGTAACTTCGTTAATCATTCTACTGCATTACATTACATATTGTATGTATGTACGACAGGGCTAAGGCTCTGGGGCAACAATTACCGTATGTTCAGGTAATAAAAAAGAACAAATATCATTGGTCATATTAACTATGATTTTTCATTTCCATCACCTTATTTCATTTTTACAATTCACTTTATAGGTTTACTTTTCATGTTTCAGGGCATGTTTGTATAGGGAACTGAGGTACCACTAGATGCGAAATGAGAGATGATTTTACTTGGTACATTGTACTCCCGCAATTTTGACGGAATTCGTTTGCTGCCTTTAAACAAAGTTTACTTATCACAGGAACGAGACCATTTAAGGTTTTTATTTTTCATCCCGTTTCCTTGCACACTGCATGTAGCTGTTCCATGCTGCCTTTGAATGCTTTGGGGAACTGTTGTAAGCACATTCAATGTTTCCACTGTGTGCAAGTAATAGAAAAGAGGCTGGTTTAAACATCCTACCACAGCAGTGGTTGTTCTACACATGATCTATCTAATTTTGATTTCTGTGCTTGCTGCAATATTCAAAGTCTGTTTTGCCTTATGTTTTTGCTTCTGTCTGTCATACTATTATGTGTGTTCTAAAGAGGATAAATAGTACTAAAGCTACTAATGCAATGTTATTACGGCAAGCGTTTGCAATGATAAAAGCTAAAAGTTGCCATTGTTGCTATGCTGCCATCCTGCTGTTGGGCATAGGACGATATTGGCCATGCAGGATTGATGTAGCAGGCGAATGCTGCAGAAGCTTATTCTTCTGCAGTGGACATAAATTAGGCTGGTAATGAAGGGGAAAATAATTCTGAGCAGTTGGTTACAGTGTAGCAGCTTATTGGTTGAGTGTAGCTGTTCACCTGTCACCATTTTGACTGCAACCTGGAAAAAAAAAAACAGAGAGAGAGGGAAATAAAAGCTAGCACACATTCATTTTTCACAGCCGCCACCACCGCCACCACCTGGAATGGCCTCTGGGGACAAGATGGACACTACAGCACCTGTTACAGA
This sequence comes from Hyalomma asiaticum, assembly GCA_013339685.2. Classification (NCBI taxonomy): domain Eukaryota; kingdom Metazoa; phylum Arthropoda; class Arachnida; order Ixodida; family Ixodidae; genus Hyalomma; species Hyalomma asiaticum. The sequence continues at coordinate 8,441 of JABSTT010004983.1, forward strand.
GATGCCCACTGTGGAAATCCCACAAGTCATCGAGGAGATCTTTGCCAACACATCTGAACGAGCTCAGGAACTGGCCCTGGCACCACCAGAGCCTCCTGCTGAGAAACCAGGTATGCCTTTGGGCCACTTTCTGATTTACTGCCAGATGAACCAAATATCCTAGTCACAAGAGAGATTTTGCCCTCTCTGTGACGATGGAACGTGTGCACCCTACCTGTGGTGCAGATTCCAGTTTACATGCTTTTTAACTTATGGCTGAGCTGTTGCAGAACGATTTTGGCACACTATTAGCGAGGCATTGGGTAAGCTAGCTATATTAGGTTTGTATATATTTTATGCTCTGTGACGTGTACGAATATGCACTGGTTAATTTTTTTAAAATAAATGGTTGATGAAAGTTTTCAGTACAATTTCAAGTTCCGTCATATGATGAGGGCCATAGTACTGTATTCTCTGCATATTTCTACATATATAAGATATACATGTGCACATGACTGTGCTTTTAGAAAACTTAAGAGCACAAATTAAGACACTGGATGAAGAAAGGAGCATGCACACTACATGCTCTTTCTTCATTCATTGCCATTTAACTTGCGCCCTAAGTTTTCTAAAAACGCTTTACCAACCAGCCTACTTAAAATCCAGGTTGTGTTATGTAAAAGGCTATTGCATTTTTTCACAGGTCATTTCTGGTGACATGAAAATTCGTTAAAGGGCCACTAAGCAACCCCAAGGTCTAAAATTTGTTTTAAGGATATAGCTGCGCTCCTGTGCGATGTGAACATGCTCCCGCAAGAATTTTGCGAATAGGTGCAATAATAAAGAAGTTACACGTGTTTAAGTGGCCGCTTGCGTCGGTTTCGTTTTCTCGCACGGCCTCTCCACCCTTCTCTGCCGAAGAGGGGGCAGGCGCGGGGCGCCGTTGAGACTCCGCCCACTTTTGACATGTGACATGACGTGAGCAATTGACGTCATTGACACTTGCGCTGCAGTTCCGGTTGCTCCTGCGCTCACGCCGATGGGATGGCCAGAGGATCTGACAATAGACTTGGTTTTGACCAATCAACGAGCTACAACTGCACAAGGTTGTTCACGGTAGAACGTGAGGACACCTAGGACGTGAGCGTGACTGGTCAATCGCAGGAAAGAGGCACGGGAATTGTTTTTTGAAATACGGCGTCTGTGTGGCGCGCAGCGCTGTCATGTTCGCAGAATGTGATTGCCGCAACCTTCTCTATGATTGAGTTAGCTTGTTTGGGCGGCTTTAAAAAAAGTGAGAGCCTGTTTAGTGGCCCTTTAAGCTTAGGTCTGCCCTTTTCCTCTGGACAACCATTTTCTTTTTTTTCATTCTGTTTTCAATGTTGTTTCAGTGATAGGATGTATTTGCTACAATGTGTTTGTCCTCGTGAACAGCCGTTACTGATGCAAGGCTTTTCAATCCCTCTGACGACTTTGTCTTTGGCATCTTCATCTAATACACAGTCTGTGTTACTAAGCAATTTCTATTAATAAGTGAATCCTGTTAATCTTGCAGTTATATGGAGGCTTACTGCCTAGGAGGCTCTAGATTTAGTCTGTGCTCTAATGACGACAAAAGTGGTCGTCTGTATTGTCGTCAAGCAAATTGGATGGACGGACTGTATGAACACAAAAAAGGATTAATTTGGAATGAAGGAATGAAGTGTGTGAAATTTTATGCAGTATGTGTTGTAAAAATCGGGAAATACTAGGCGAGACTACTAAAAGTAGACTGAGAACTGACAAACTTACTGTTGCTTGTGTTCACTTTCTTAAAAAGAATGATCAATTTACTCTTTAGAATGTTGTTCCAAGCAGCAGTTCTCAATGCATCAAGCTTTTTCGAGTCATGCATATTGGTGCTGGACACTGGGTGAAATTTACAATTCCAGTTTCCTATTCTCTCATAGTCAGTGGTAGATGACCTGTTCCAGGACCCCTGGCAGCATTACACAGGCAATGGGACAGCTGCTGTCCCACATATTTTAGGAAATAAATATGAATTGGGTTTCTTTGCCCTGGCAATAACGGAAAAGCAGCTTTTATTCTTAAAGAGTTCGTGAAACGTTTCCTGAAGATTTTGTACAAAGTGTGTTTCCGGAATCCTGACCCTTCAATCAATAATATGCATTATTTGGTTGCAGCGTCTGAATTGATTTAGAGTGATAAAAACGCGGTTTCGATTTCACCTTCATGCGTTCCCCTCAACTCTGCAGTTGACGTCATGTTAGTCGCCCCCAGGCCTTCGAGATTCGCACGCTCTCGGAGGCCGCACGAAAACAAACTGTTCTCCAGCCTTGCTTTCCAACAGAGGCATTAAACGATTTCCAAGCATTTTCTTACTTTCTAGCCTTTAAAGTAAATGTATTATTTTAGAGCCAACGCAAGTTCACTATATCTTTACACTTCAAAATGTCTTAAGTTGACGTCACTGAAACGTCACCAAATAGTACCGATGCCGGCCTGTAGTGTCGCATAGTCGTTTCGAAAGCGCAGGAATGCTAGGATTTCAAACGGGCGTTACTAAATGCACACTAAATATCTAACCGGAATATTTCGGAATCGACATGTCGACTGCGTATTGAAGCAATATAATTACAACTGGACAGCTCCATATTCTTTTCACGACCCCTTTAATTATTTATTTTCACAGTGTAACAGAGAGCAATGTTCCAACTGCTTGTTTGCTCCATTTCAACACTGGCAAACTTTTTGCTTCCATATGGACAAAACGTGTTCACAAGCATTATAGCATGGTAGTTAAATGGCTTGTGAAGATCGTATGTTTTCTTTCAGCACCCAAGAAAGCACAGCCACCTAGCAAGCCCAGACTCGTGGCCATGGACGAAGGGGACGATGAGGATGACGAGGAACAGGAAGGAACCAAGACACCCTCTGAGGTTGGTCGCTTGCACACTGTCACATCTGGGCCTCTTATTGCCCGCATGTGGGTAGGTGACATAAGGCATCCGATACTAGCTACAAACAGATGTCGCCAGGAGGCAGCAGCATGGTGCGGTAACTGCTGAGTTGCAGTGATTTAAATGTGTAAGGCCTAGTCCAATACAAGTTGTGGATTTTTAAGGTTGCTGAATTACCTGCTATATGTACATTTGCAATCGGTAAGAGTTTCCACACTGTGCTCGTGGTTGAAGAGGCCCCGGGCTTCACAGTGAAACTGACAAATGTTAAATTGGCTTAGAAAATACTAGCGCTGTGTAAATAGCAGAACCTTGAGTGCAAAGCGAATTCGAATATTTATGTACAAGTGCGAATCAGATATTTTTCGAATAATTTTCGAATATTTCTTTACTAATACCATGTCAAATTATGGAGAAATGTGCTGCATGGGCAAAAAAATTTATTGCATGGCTAGTCTACTCCCATGGTGTCATTCTAAAGTCCCAAAGCACGATTCGAAAGAGAGCTGTGCTCAAAGTCGTTAGCTGGGCTAGTTGGAATGTAGACGTGTTTATTTATTTATTTATTTATTTATTTATTTATTTATTTATTTATTTATTTATTGTACCCTCAGGGCCAGAAGGCATTACAGAGGGGAGTGGGGATACATAAAGAATACAATAAACAGCAAATCATAAAGGAACAAAAAAGTACAAAGTGGCTGGCGAAAACTCACAACAAGACAAAAAAGGAAAAATGCAGTGGGAATACAAGAGAACCATTTTGATAAGAGAAAAAGAAATTGTACAAAGAGTAACAAGCATAAATATATTCACAAGATAGCAATTGTTTTACGAAATATTAATATCTGCTATGTCAGCAACGTCATGGGAAAGGGCATTCCAACTGACACAAGTTCTGGGTACGAATGAGTCATGAAAACATTTGGTGTGACAAGATGGAATCCAAACTTTATTGCGGTGATCAATGCGGGCTGATATGTACGAGGGCCTTGTGAGTAATTTGTTTTTCAGATAGCTGTTGTAGTAAATTTTATGAAAAAGACATAATGAAGCTACAGACCTGCGATGAGAGAGAGAAGGGAGGGACAAACTTAATTTCATGGCGGTTACGCTACTTGTTCGGTGATAGTTAGAGAGTATGAAACGACAGGCACGGTTTTGCACAGCTTCCAAGTCTGAAATGCGTGAATCAATGCCAGGGCTCCAGACTGATGCAGAGTACTCTAATTTCGAGTGAACCAGTGTTTCCAGTGCTAACAAAAGAAAAAAAGGACAGAAGATAGATGGAAGGACAGTAGATAGGCAGAACACTGGTCTTTGCACTGAGCTGTGCAACAGAAAGCTGAGCTAACCTCACTGCATTACATGAGTGTCAGCTTCGCCGCAGTACATGAATGTTTAGCTTCACTGCAGTACATGGGTGTTAGCTTTGCCACAGCACGCGAGGTTAACTTTGCCGCAGTACATCAGCGTTAGATCCACTGCTGTACATGAGTGGTACTTTCACTGCAATACACTGGTGTCATGTGGCGAAATGTACTACATGTGGAAATAGGCAACTTGTGACGAGACATTCGCAGCACACCGTACACCTGTTAATAGGCCAACATGTAGGGCGTTTGAAATCTTAGGACACTCATCAATCTTAGGGCACTTCTTCATCCGATTGCAGTAATCGAAGAAACTGCAGTAATCGAAGCCACCACAACTGCTATGTTGATAATCTCATAGCCCGAAAACAGCACCCTCCAGTGCTAATCCTCTTCAATCATTATAATGCCTGTTCAAATCTATAACCACTGATCGACTCTTAAAGCTGCCGATTTTAACATGTAGGAACATTTTTTTATGCATATAGAACTTCTTTGTGGTTAGTTTAGGTGCTGCTTTTTCAGATTCGGTTCAAATTTTTCTGCTGTGGCAACACTGTGATCTTTTACAGCCCTTTTCACGAACTGATTTGAGTGTGTAGTTGAAAAAGGGGCCATGGCCACCCCTCTTGAGAAAAAAAAGCACCTCACTTGAGTCTCTGTTATATTAAGAACCATCAACATTTTGTTACCAAATTATCTCCAAAAGGTAAAATATCAAATTATGTTGTCAGTCTTAATTAGCAGTGATAATTACCTGAAACTGAAACAGGCTATTCACCAGTTAGCTTTGGTTCAAAGTCCATGCAGTCTTATTCTATCACAGCTCTTTATTCTTAAGGTCTGTCATTTCAGCCCATTTCCAAGAGTTTTGGTTTATATTTTCTTTATCTCCAAGAGAGGGCTGCATTAGTTTTAAAGGGCCCCTAAACCACCCAGAGTTCAAAAGTTAGTTGATGTGTTGCTGTTGTGCCGGTGTCCGCAACGAACACGTGGCCATAAGAATTTTTCAAAACGGTGCTGTAATAGTAGAGCTGCACGCGTTTGATTACTAAAATGTGGTGCTTGCTTGTTTCGCTCTCCCCTGAGCCATGCTCCGGCCACTTGCCGGTATCACCTCCTCACCAAGTGCTCCTCTGAATATCACGTGACAAGCGCGTACACGCAAACAACGCCACGCGCGACGAAGAAGTGCAGACAGGCAGGGAGTGTGTGTAACTGCGAACAGACTAATCGGAAGTCGTTGGTTCTCCTTCGGCCTATTGAGGGACCTCTGCGCCTGCTGACATCCAGAAAACACTGCTGACGTTATGGCTAACTCTGGTATGCCGTAAATGCTGAAGAGGTGCATGGGAGTGTTTTGTGAGTTAGTGGCCTAGGCATAGCGCTGTGACGGGGTAACATCGCGTTTCCCCCAAACGTGCAGGCTCTTTTTACCTATGAGGTGTCCAAAGCGTCGCCTCAAGACACTCAAAGAAGGACGAGACCGTTTGCACACAACATTTTATATACACACTAAAAACACACAAGACAAGCACATAGAAAGACACATCCTATATAGATTCAAAACTGAAAGGCTTTACAAGATTGCACAGAACGGCTTAAGTTAAATGAAGTCCTAATTATATAGCCAGTTCCTAATTATATCTGATCACGGAGCGAAGAGATGGCACGAGCGCTCGTCGCACCAAGGTCAGCGTTCGTAGGCAGGCCTTGACATGAATCGTGGCAGCTGCTGAGGAACGCCGCAACAGTCGGCGCCCACAAGCACGAGGGCCGATGGTAGCTCGGGTAGCCTCTCCAGGCTGCAGGGAAGATGGTTCGCTGGCGTTGAAGGAGCGTCCCGGCCGGACAGTCACGCCTGAGCTCGCGCCCGAAGCTCGACAGCTCAAGCCTGTCCACTGGCACGGGAACGTCTTGCAATGGCAGCAGGTTGCGGAGACTCGGCCTTGATCAGATGGCTGCCCCAAGGTCTCACAGGCCTCAGGTGGGCACCGTGGCTCGGGTCCGTAACCCGACAGCCCAGTAGCGTGGCCGGTCTTCTCCCCTGGTCTCTCCCTGGTCTCTCGTCAGTCCGCTTGGCGCTTTTTATCGCCCATCTACATCATGGGCCTTCGCTATTGGAGTTCTTGTGCCTTCGTGTTGACTTCTGATTGATTCGAGCTATATTTGTGGCCTTCTCAGATTGGTGCTGCTTTTCTTCATTATTTTATTTTTCTTTGGCGCTCGTGCCAACGTCATCTTGGTTCATTCATTTTTTTATAGCGCGTTTTTTATACTAGCACTTCACTCACCACAGGCGCATAGTGCTGCCGCATTTGCCAACATTCATTTTGACGTCATTCTCGACTTGAAAATTTGAAGTGTTGGGAATGGTTTAGCGGTCCTTTAACGTTGGGTGCTATCAGCACTCACAGAAGGCCTAGTGCCATCTGAAAAAGATGTCGGAAAGAAAAGAAACTGCTGGCTGTGCTACAAAGGGGTGTAAAGTGGAATGAAAAACAAATGTTTTGTGGGAGAGTGTGGTGCGCACCTGTACCTCACAAAAACCAGGAACTGTCTCACCACATGGCACAGGTGATGAAACAGTTACCGGAATGCCATATATATTTATTTATCTGAACAGTAGCATTGTGCAGAGTGTATATATATATATATATATATATATATATATGTATATATATATATATCCCACAAAACTGGCACACTTACTCATTTTTATATCTCCACTACCATGATCCATGTTTTGTAACCTATGTTTCTTGAATTCTATTGCGTACAATTTGGTGTGCTGCAATGTGTCCTGGAGCATCATCTGCTCTCGCAATAAATCCCTCCCCCCCCCCCCCCACGGCCTATAAAAAATGACCATTTTTATGTAGCAATGAACAGTTGAGACATAGCAGTTCCTAAAATTCAGCATTGCCATAATGCTGGGGTATTGCACTGTCAATCATACAAAACATAGCTTCTGTGTTGCTTTATTACTCATCCACATGCCCGAAACCGTCTGACACAGCTTGAGTGCCGGGATGCATAATAGGTGAACTGGCAGGCCTTCCATGCTATTTCATGCATGGGTGTGACAGTCTGACCCCTTGACGGTGTTAAAAGACGTACATATGTTTCTTTCAGCATGTTTCGCAGTTACTCAGAAGTCCAAAAAAACCTAACATTGAGTCTCTCCTCTTCTTCCGCCTCGTTGTACACTTTTCATCTAAGAAATGTGCCCATTAGTGGTGTGTAAACAGCAGTTTTTGAGATTGAATTGAATACCGGAACAAGGGAATTCAATGTTGAGTACATGTCAAATAATTCTCATATGCTGAAGAGCCGTTCTTACAGTTAGTCTAAATCAATGTTCATGCCTTCATCTTTATAGCCTCAGCATTAAAAGCTCAAATGCAGCATTATTGAGCAAATAACTAGACTCTATCAGACTCTTTCTTTCTCCCTGAGGAAAATAGCTGCTGCACAACATTAGCTACCGTGTTTTATGCCATAACATGACAACAGGGATGAAATCTGTTGTATATTAAGAACAATTCTCTCCTTATTTCCATGCAGTCAATATCTCGAAATACCATATTTACTTGCGTAACTAATGCACTTTTTTTTTCCCAAAAAGAAAGACAGAAGCAAAGTTGGGGGGTCCATTTATTACACAGGGTAAATTTTATGAAAACTGTTTCGTTGTGAACAAAACATTTTAATGCACAAAAAAAGGCATCGTTGTGACCCGCAGTAATACTTAGAGCCACGCACGCTATAAAATTTTATTTAAAAAACAGTAAAAAGGAGCTGTGGCCTCGGTATCACGTGACTTGGCACCCACCACGACAACCTTTATGGAGGCTGCGTTGTGCTCCATTGCAATGGCCTTTCGTTTCCGTGTAACGCGTGGTTAGCCCACGGCCCCACAAAAACGGAAAAATGTCGACACTGTCGAACGGCCAAAAGCAAAAGAACAAACGAGCAACAATGACTTTTTCTTGCGCTAGTTGGTATTTGCTGTATGACATTATTTTGTAGCACAAAACTTGGAAAAAAAGAAAAAAACAGGAAGAAAGGAGAAGTCAGAGTAGGCGTCACACTTACAGCTAGTTTATTAGACTCAAGGCACACACTCTCGAAGCCAGGGTGTACAAACTGATAAATGCAAGTTATCAAGCAAAAAACAAGCTCTGTAACTTCCTTTCCACGTCATATAGTTCCACAGATGTCTGGCTAACACACTTTTGGCTACTGATACAAATGTGATACGCCTCAGATATCTCCTGCGTGGTTTTGTTCTTTCTTTTGACCAGAATCTTTACTTCAGAAAACTGCGGTTCACAACAGCATAGTCTACAATGCGCAGAAAGATGGGTGCTCAAATCTTTTAGGAAGGTGGGTGCTGAGTCAAATACATTCGGTGTGGAAATTTGTGAATATTTGTACATCTCTAATGTCCATGTGTTGTTACACTCGAGAATAGAGTTAATATTATAAAATTAATATTGATACATTCGTCATGCACCGAAGCACGATTTTCATGGTCAAAAATGCAAAGTGCTGAGACTGTTCGCACTCCCTTTCATTGCCTGCTACTTATGAAATGGAGCGTGCGGCTTTTTTTACCTAGGGTAGTTGATCTTGCTACAATGTTGCCACACAAGTTGCGTCCGCCTTGCCGGGCTTGATCTTGCACTTGCAGTCGAAGAACAAGAAGAAGAAAAAGAAGAAGAAGAAGCGCGCTCAGCGAAGGCAGCAGCAACAACAGCAACAGAAGGAGGATGATGCTGCCAAGAAAGCAGCCAATGAGAAGGAGGGTGACAAGGCAGACAAAGAGGACGTGGACGTGGAGTGAGTCTGAATTTTTGCCTCTTCTGACTACTTAGTTTACATTCTGAATGTTACGTTAAGCATCGGTGGAAACCTTTAACATCAGTGGAAACTGCAGTTACATTTATCTGTAATCGCTATTTCTCTGAGGCACAGCGTTCGCCCTTGTAAACACCTTGTTTTTTCCTTCAGGGTGAGAAGCATTCTCTTCCTGTTTCTTGAACAAAATGCTTGCATTTTATCTGGCTGCCTTAGCATACAATCAAGCCTCGTTATACCCATTAAATCTTTATAAATGTATATTTGTTACACTGTTCTCATGGCAGCGCTGTTTTTCATTGAAATCACACAACCAGTAATTTGTTAGACGTTTTTTATTATTTATTTAATTTGGAAAACATGGGAAGGTAGGCTACTTGAGAGCCAGTTATAGATGTACTCATTGTATTAAGGTTGACTGTATGGTTTATCTTTTTGGATATATGAAAGAAAGCTGGAAGGTCTTGTGAATTGATTCAGATTGATAAATTAATGTTCAAAAACCTGCTGCTGCTAATTTCACCATCGTAGCTTAATTAACAGAAAAAAAGACTGAAGGTCAGTGTTTACTTTTAAAGGGCCACTAAACAGGCTTTTATTTTTTTTTTTAAGCCGCCCAAACATGCTAACTCAATCATAGAGAATGTTGCGGTGATCACATTCTGCGAATATGACGGTGCTGCGCCCCACAAGGACGCCGTATTTCAAAAAACAATTCCCACGCCTCTTTCCTATGTGACCAGTCACCCTCGCATCCTAGGTGTCGTCACGTTCTACCGCGAATAACTTTGCGCAGTTGTAGCTCGTTGATTGGTCGAAACGAGGTCTATTGTCAGATCCTGTGGCCATCCTACCGGCATGAGCGCAGGAGCAACCGGAACTGCAGCGCAAGGGTCAGTGATGTCAGTTGCTCACGTCATGTCACTTGTCAAAAGTGGGCGGAGTCTCGACGGCACACCACGCCCACCCTCTCCTCGGCAGAGAAGGGTGGGGAGGCCAACCGAGAAAACGAAACCGACGCAAGCGGCCACTTAAACCCGTGTAACTTCTTTATTATTGCACCTATTCGCAAAATTCTTGCGGGAGCATGTTCACATTGCACAGGAGCGCAGTTATATCTTTAAAACAAATTTTCGTCCTTGGGGTTGTTTAGGGGCCCTTTAAAACCTTGTGCCAAAGTCTGTGTTCACAAATGTCAGTGTGATGTCCTGGATTTCAGTTTGTTCCTTAATATGATAGCCACAGTGACTCAAAAAAATTTTGTGGTACTTGGTCTTAGGCCTCATCAGTGGATGATGTACCATATTTCCTTACGTTATGAACCTGCCCCGCACTTTTTCCTTAAAAAAGGGTAAAAGTGCTTTGCATTATGTGTGTAAGATTTGTTCACTTTATGTCAGCACGATTGCCCATGCCTTCAACGGTTGCAGTAACACAGAATAATGTCATTATACCTCAAACAGTGATGAAAAAGAAACTGGAAACAGGTTAACAACCATGCCAAACGCCCGTTAGCTGTGCAAACATGAATGCTGTAAACCATGACATAAGAACCTCAACTTTTTACGGCAGAGGGCTCTCTATCGTATGCCAAAGAAACCCCCCTGCTTGTAGGTTCGTGTAAGCACGGTAGCATGCAAACAAAGCTACAGGCAGTGTACAGTGGTCAACATGAGCCCACCGCTTTTCCATCGTGACTTCTTTGCTTCTCTGCTGTCAGATCTATCGCAAGCTTCCTTGGACACCTACTGCTGAAGCCGCTATGGGCCAGCATACTGGCCGTGTGGCTGGTTTCAAACTCAGTCACTGAGCTTGCGTTGAAGCATAGGAATTGTGCACCTAGATGGCATTGCAGTATCGTTCTAGTACATGTCTAGTATTGCCAAAAACCAGATGAGCATTGTGCTAAGAAAAAAAAAAATTGCCACTGGGCAAGTTGTCTCTTGTGGTGACGAGCATTCTGGATTATGTCACAAATGAAACTTTAATTTCATCTCAAGAAAACAAAGGCGGTTGGATAATTTTCATCATTTAGCTGGTTAAACGCCCGTTTGGTATAAAACACGCATTCTCTTATATCATAACATGTTCTTTAATTATTGTTATATAATTTCGTTTATATTATTATTTTCATTTATTCGTAACAGGTCGTCTCAGGAAGACAATTGCAAGTGCTGCTGAAGAGAGGAGAATGCCACTCGGTAATCGCGCCACAAATAAATCGAGGGTGCAACGCACTGTCCCTGTCGTTCACTTATGCCGGCGTTAACTCGAGCGCCATACATGACTGTGATCCTTGTATTAAGAGAAAATTCGCTTCTCGCATCGGTCTTATAGGACAGGACACAAGACCACATACATTTTTTCCATTTGATTTTCATTATTTACTCTAAAGGCCAGGATTGGGCATTAAATGGGGGGGGGGAGTCAAAATTTCACGTCGGTATACAAAAAGTGTGGATGAACATATTCGTTGGTCTTCTGGCAATTTGTATGAGGTTATACACTCCACATACTTCTTAAGTGACATCACACAATAATTTCTACATTCTAAACAACATTCTTACAAAATGTAATTACATCTTCAGACATCTTAGCAGTAATTTCAATAAAATGTGCGAGAAGGAGTGAGAAAGCGAAAAAAAAGGAAGTTGATGTAATTTTAAGTCTAAAAATAGTAACATTGGTTGAAATTTCTACTTTCCCGAACGCTTCATTAAGT
>JABSTT010004984.1:0-19402 GCA_013339685.2 Hyalomma asiaticum
ATTTCATCTCAAGAAAACAAAGGCGGTTGGATAATTTCATCATTTATCCTGATGGTTAAACGCCCGTTTTGGTATAAAACACGCATTCTCTATATCATAACATGTTTCTTTAATTATTGTTATATAATTTCGTTTATATTATTATTTTCATTTATTTCGTAACAGGTCGTCTCAGGAAGACAATTGCAAGTGCTGCTGAAGAGAGGAGAATGCCACTCGGTAATCGCGCCACAAATAAATCGAGGGTGCAACGCACTGTCCCTGTCGTTCACTTATGCCGGCGTTAACTCGAGCGCCATACATGACTGTGATCCTTGTATTAAGAGAAAATTCGCTTCTCGCATCGGTCTTATAGGACAGGACACAAGACCACATACATATTTTTCCATTTGATTTTCATTTATTTACTCTAAAGGCCAGGATTGGGCATTAAATGGGGGGGGGAGTCAAAATTTCACGTCGGTATACAAAAAGTGTGGATGAACATATTCGTTGGTCTTCTGGCAATTTGTATGAGGTTATACACTCCACATACTTCTTAAGTGACATCACACAATAATTTCTACATTCTAAACAAACATTCTTACAAAATGTAACTTACATCTTCAGACATCTTAGCAGTAATTTCAATAAAATGTGCGAGAAGGAGTGAGAAAGCGAAAAAAAAGGAAGTTGATGTAATTTTAAGTCTAAAAATTAGTAACATTGGTTGAAATTTCTACTTTCCCGAACGCTTCATTAAGTGCATCCCTGAATATGGCATGATTATTTATTTCGGCTATTCTATTCGGAAGATGATTCGGAGATATCTAAATGATTTAGCTATCTCCGATTCCATTCCGAGATAGCTAAATGTATGCATGAAGACTGCAGCAGGTTAGTGCGTGCAAAGACTTGTTTGATCTTAAATTTAGGAGGAACGCGTGGAAAGCTCTTTTTGACGGGTAGGACATGCGCCTGGAATAAAGTACTAGGATTGTGAAAGAGCTGATATAAAAAGGTTAACCGACTTATCTTGCGTCTAGTCTGCAATGGGATTTTCGTGATGCTCGAATGCTGTGAATAGTTTCCTGTACTAAATCTTGCGCTGCCTTGTTCTGCAATGATTCTAATTGGCCAATTAGATGCGCTTAGTGGTGGCTCTATATAAATGAGGCGTACTCAAGTTTTGGGCGAAGTATGGGAGTACATACAAAGAGCTTGGCACCGCTGTACAAAGAGCTTGGCATATGCGGTTTTTGTAATCTGTCACTGCTTTGCCCTTTGTATAACGTGCGCTCTCCCTACAAGGCGCTCCAAAAACACAACCTGAAGCCTTAGTCGACTGCCCGAAAAAAAAAAGAAAAAAATCCACGCATATCCACGGTGGGCGAAGCTCCGGAGGTTCATCGGTGAAAACCATGAATCTTCCGTGAAGCTTGCCCAGTACATCATCAAAGACTTGACAAACACTGTGTGTATATATACAAGAAATTACCCGTGACATCTCCCACTTCATTGCAAGTCAAGATCCAATGCATATATATATATATATGGCTGGCCGGTGAACGGTTCTCCAGCGCGAGCAGTCGCTATTTTTCAATCAAGAAACTCTCTAGAAGACGCTGCCTGCGTCCACGTTGTCTCTCGCGGGTGAGGGCGAGTTCTCCTTCTTTGCGAGCTGGTAGAGCGTTCATCGAAGAAAGAGCGTTTCCATAGTCAACGCGTGCCTTTCGCTTTCTCTCTCTCTCTCTCTCTCTCACAAGACAGCAGATGGAAGAGTGAGGGAGCTCGCGCGCCGGGAGGCACGCGTCGAGGGCGAGCGCGAGCCTCCCGGCGCACCGCACCGCAGCACCGCAGCGTCATCTCGTGATCATTCTGAGACCTAGAGGTGGCTACGACAACGACAACGACGCCGGACTAGCCTATGCCCTAAGGAGCTTCGCCCCTAAAAAGAATTACACTCGATCAACGGATTGAGCCCACAGAACTGTCGTAGCACTAACCCTTCGCAAGCCATATGTGACCAAGTAGATGCACAAGACTTCAACCTTCCCAAACTGATTAAGACGCTGGCGCTCCAGCTCTCAGCTTGAAGCATGGAGAGTTGACTCTCATACGAATGCCGCCGAAAGAAGGCCGGAGCGATGCGACGGCGGCGACACGGCGATTCAGAGGAAGCGCACAAGACTTATTTGGCTACTGCAGCTGAAGCGTAGCGCCAAGAGGGTGCTGCACGCTGGGATGTAACACGAACGCTAACGTTTTATGACGTGGGAGGGCCTCGCCACATTGTTCAGCTCTCTCGTAGTCTACGTAAGCGCTACTATGGGTTAATATCAGTGTAATTCCTTGAGATCTACTAACTGAATGACCTTCCTTTTCTTGTAAACGGCGAACCCGGTATGTAGCGTCTGTATGAGTCGTACATTGTAATGTTTCATTAGCTGATTCTTAAAGTGTGGTATGGCAGCCATCGCTTGTACTCTCGACTGTCGTGGGATAGGCATTGGCAGCCAGCGACGAGCATGGTCTACGAGGTCACATGGGATACGACGACGGCTTGGTGGACTAGTGTTAACAGCCTCCTCCCACCCCTTCCCCCTTTACGTTTCTCCCTTAATCGCACGTATTACGTCCCCCTTTGCCGCTGTAATCGTGGAGCCAAAAAGATATTCGGGCCCGGGTACTGTTTCACATGAAGAACTGGTCTGTTGCCCTAGGTCCGTCACTATTTTCGTCTTGGTGGCCGAGCGTACCACTGGATTCGTGCCTACCTACAGATGAGATTCTTCTTTGTGCAAACCGACGATGGGCCGACCTCTCAGCACTACACACACTGTGGAGTTCCCCACATTATTCAATTTGGTTATGATTGGTCTCGTGGAACGCATACCAGGTTGTGTACAGATATCGATTTATGCTGACGACATCTGTGTTTGGACGTCAGGCGTAACACGTCCTCAGATGTGCGAAGCTCCAAAAAGCCGCGACTTCGATATCAGCATACCTTAATGAACAAGGTCTTGAAATTTCGCCTGAAAAATCGGCGCTGGTCACTTTCACGCGAAAGCCAATGACAGCATATGTGATATTTATCAAGGGTAAAATATATGTTACGCTAGGACGCACAGGTTCCTGGGAGTAACCATCGAGCGGGACCTCTGCTGGAGTCCCCACGTGGCCGGTCTCAAGAAGCGCCTAATGGCCACCTCACAAGTTTTCCACTTCCTCGGAGGGAAAACGTGGGGTACATCAGGGAACGCCATGTTGCACCTGCACAGGACGCTGTTTCTCGGATACTTGAGATACAGCTTACCGGTGCTGACTCACACCTGTAAAGGTAACCTACGCGCACTGGAGAGCGTTCAGGGCCAGGCACTCAAAATCTGCCTCGGATTGCCACGCTGCACCTCAACAGCGGATACTATAGCGATTGCCAAAGACCTTCCTGCCACCACTCACACCACTTTGGAGGTGCTTAGGACGCACATTCGACACTTTGCTCGTGCTCCTGCCCACCACTCGCTTCCAGAAGACCGGCCCGGTGCCTCTTTTTGTAAGAGGCTATCGGCACACCGCGAGTGCCTCCCTACGAATTATATACTCCTGCTGAGAGACTTCCGACGCCTCCTCGGTGTTTGGCCCGTCCAAATGTCCGGCTGACAGTGCCAGGGATTCGGACGAAAGCGGAACTCTCACCGCCGACTTTAAAGCAGCTGTCTCTGCTAATGCTACATGAGGGCTACAATAAGAATCACCTTCAGCTTTACACTGATGGCTCCACAGCAGCAGGCATATCTGCAGGAGCTGTGACCTTCCCTGCCAAAGCAGTAGATGTACTGCTCAAGACGTCTCATGGCACAACATCGACTGCCGTGGAGCTTGAGGCACTACGCACTGCACTTTGCGTGATCGATGGAGAGCCACCACAGAAATGGGCCATCTTTACAGATTCTAAGTAAGCCATTCAGTGCCTTTTATCGGCCTTGCGTAGCGGGCCGCAAGACCAATTAGTGCTTCAAACACGACAGCTCTATCATCAATTAACCGACAAAGGCCATGACATCACGTTTCAGTGGCTACCAGACCACTCTGGAATAATCGGCAGCGAGCACGCGGATAATGCTGCGAAATATGCTCACGAAATTGGAGTGCCGCAAGCCATCCCACTGTCAAGAACGGATGTAGTAAGAAAACTTCGCTCGCTTGCACGTGATATGGCTATAGCGCAGTGGAACACTCCTGGTCTTCTGCATACCCGTCTACACCGCCTCGACCCATCACTACAACTTCGAGTTCCGCGTGGGCTTACCCGCTGTGAAACTACCGTACTTTGCCGCCTGTGGCTAGGCACGTCATTCACAAGAAGTTTTGGCTATCGCATTGGACTAGAAGACAGTGCTGCCTGTGTTCACTGCGGCAGCGAGGAAACGATTGTGCACGTCCTCTGCGATTGCCCTAGATACTGCTCCCAGCGACAGTCTCTCGCCGCAGAATTGTCACGCCTTGATGGTCGACCGCTGTCTGAGCAAACCGTATTGGAATGCCGGAACGATAGAGTTTCCCAGCAGAAAGCCACGAAGGCTGTGCTCAAGTCTCTGCGCGCAACGGGCCTCGTGAACCGTCTGTGACACTGCCGTGCTTGTGTGTGTGCGCGATGCGACATCTTTCTTTCTCTCTTTCTCCCTTTATTCTTTTCTTCCATCGCTTTCTGTCTCCCTTCACCCCTTCCCCAGTGCAGGGTAGCAAACTGGATATTTTCCTTCCGGTTAACCTCCCTGCCTTCGGCCCATCTCTCTCTCTCTGTCTCGGAGAGTCATCACACCGAGGTCAAAAAGGGTTACACAACCGCCGTAGCTCCTCCTCTTCACTTACGACGTCACAGATTCCCCTCCTCCCCCTTTCTTTTACAAGCGCCAGTTGGTGGCCAACGAACATCATTTGCCAGTCTTTCGTTAGCTGGGCGTTCTAATGCTCACGCATTAAACAGTACGCCCCGCCACGGTGGTCTACTGCCTATGGTACTCAGCTGCTGATCCAAGAGTCGCGGGATCGAATCGCGGCCGTGGCGGCTGCATTTCGATGGAGGCGAAACGCCAGAGGCCCGTGTACTGTGAGATGTCAGTGAACGTTAAAGGACTCCAGATGGTCGAAACATGCGGAGCCCTCCCCTTGCGTCTACCGTGGTTTTGGGGCGTAAAACACCAGAAATTAACAAAAATCAGCATTAAACAAAACGATGTAGAGATGCTCGGCAGAGGATGAGCTTGAACGGCGTACTGTACGTTGAACGGTGGCACACTTTATACGGCAGCGAATTCGTAACCCTCAGTGGAAGCCTTCACCAATGAAGACGATGCGTAACTGAGAGCAATAAAACCTTGCTGCCTTCAAAAATAAAACTAGCTTCATTAACGTTCATAACATACATGTACGAGACTTTGAGAAGTGGCTTCGAGATGGAGCAGGCAATAATTACAGTTGACGAGGTTCTACGAGCCGAAACGAGGAGGCGGTTATAAGGGTCATCGAAATGTTGGAAAGAGAGAAAGATAGAGAAAACTTTTAACCACAAATACGTCCGGCGATTTGGTCGGGCTAGGGCCCCAAGCACCCAGCCTAGGTGATGGCCTCGAGCTCTTGGACACGGGCGGCTTCCTCGGCGTGCCGGACGGCCCAGAGTTGATCGGCGAGGTTTCAGCTGAGCGGGCACGCCTCCCATCGCGCCCCGCGGTCACAGACTGCCATGTCTACCCCGTTCCTAATAAGGGAATCCTGCTGTGCGCTCTCTGTGCATGTCCACAGCATGTGCTGCAGCGTCGGTCTGACTCCGCACACTGTACACGTGTCAGACGTATAAGCGCAGTCTGGGTAGCAGAGGCGAAGGATCACCGGGTTCGGATACTTTTGTGTCTGTAGTTATCTCCAGCAACCGCCTGTTTCTTGTTTAGTTTGGCGTGTGGTATAGTGGGTACTTACACCTTTTCAATCTGTAGTGTTGTGTGATGTCTCTGAAAGTGGTGATGCGATCCCCCCCCCTGTTCATTTCCTCATCACCCGCATGTTGGGCGGGGCGTCAGGGCTGTCGGCGGTCGTCGCGGCTCGGCTTGTAAGCTCTAGCCGCGGCGTCGGCCGCGTGATTGCCCGCAAGCGGTGTCATTTTTGCGGCAAATGTTGCCTTCGTGATTTTGGAGAACGCGGGCCGCTTGCCGGGAGATCCGGCCTCTGACGTAGCTACGTATCGCCGCCTGCGAGTCGCTTATTATACTGTGGTATCCGTACTGGCTCTCGCGAGGACTATCGCCGCTTCTTCGGCCGCCTCCGTCTCTTCCGTCCATATTGCGGCGCTCGCGATGGAAGTTCCTCTATGGTTCGTTAACGCGACCACGAATCCACGTCGGCGCTCGTAACGGGCCGCGTCTACGCAGTGTTGTACGGAACGTCGTTCCAAGGAACGGCGTTCCTGGAACTAGTTCCTTTTTGGAGGAACGAAGGAACGCTATCGTTCCTTTAAGAGTTGGTGGAACTGTAACGGTAACGCGTTACATTTTTGAAGTAACGGCAATGGGAACGACGTTCCTTTTATAAGCGTTCCACAGGTCCACATGCAGAATGGATAGGCCAGGCCACAACCGCCGAGGTCGAGCCTCGAGTCCCCGCTTTGCTGTTAGCAGTCTCGCTCACTCAAAAGAAAACCGCGCGAAACGCCATTCCTTTACTCTCTTTCTTCGATGCTTCGACGAGGGCGAAGCTTCCCTTTCGCCAGTGCAGTCAAACGGCCGCTCCATGTAGCTGGAGGAAAAATTTCCGGCTTTCAACCGGCCATGTACGGCAGCCAACCGAGAAATTCGTTTCGTCCCTTCAGATCCCGCTGCCACGGCTCCCTTGGAGCTAAGAAACTGTCAACACGCGCTTTGCTATCGCCGCTAAGCGCATTGGTTCGGAGAATGCGGTTACGGCTCCCATGTGTGGGCCTCGGCGCCGCTGGCATTTTGTACTCAGGAGACCGTTCGGCAAAGCAAGCGAGCAGTGGCAGGTGTGATAGTATGGAGGCTAGTTAGTCGCAGGCGTCCTAGGAGGGCAGGTAAGCGCGCGCGGCGAGACCGATGACGGGGGGGGGGAGGGGGGACAGGAGTCTTTCGCTTTGTCTGAGCCAGTCTGAACAGCAAGCACGGGTCGTTCTGAAGGATGGACACACTGTAGACATCTTTCCCTTGACTTTCGAAAATCGCGGAATAGCATCTCTACACCTGTGGCGTCGGCGGGGCGAGAGACAGGGACGCAGGGAACGGGCATTTTAAGCATCTGCATTCCTGTTTTTCGGCTGCCGCGGCAGTCAGAGAATCGCTGGGGCTTTCGTTATCCGCGAGTTTACGGAAACCGCGCTTTGACAGTAGAGGCGACGTTTGCACGGTGGCCCCAAATGAGCGTGTTCATTAGGCGGCGACTTTTAGACGACAGAATACCGACGCTCAAGGGCGACCCGCGCGCCACTAGGTGCTTGAACAAAGCCAACAGAGAGTCTCCAGCATATTGCAATCGCCGTGCAATACTGCTCCACGGGCACGCTCACCTAACGGGCCACAAAAGAGCAAGCTGCGGCTGGCGCGTCTTTTCACCGGACATTTCCGACGTGAGCGCGCCCACACGGTATCATATCTTGCGCCTGGAGTGTTTCGGATGAAGAAGCAAGCCTCGTTTGCGGTACCTCGTGCGAGCCTAGCCGTTCGGCTCCCCTACCTAGGAGAGATTATGTAGTCATCGCCGCGAGGGCCTGATGTCCGCAGCGATGATCGGAGATGATCCGTGAGCTACGGTGACTTCGAGGGCGACATCCGAGTTCCTACCCGAGCATCAGTCCACATGCCCAGCGCCGAGACCGATGCGCCGATGGAGTCCTTGCAGATAAGCGCTCTTTAATTACGGCAGAATGTGTGCTTGAGACATTGCACCTATCGTTTGTAGACTGTTTTACCATTTGTATGTTTGTTGTTGGGATGTGTTGTTTAAATGGTTGTTCAGACGTGTAGCCAAAGGGGGTGGTCGTAACTGCGAAGCATTTCGAGTGGAGTCGTAGCGTATTGTGAAGTGTTGTGTAGGGCTAACCGCCTCCCCCTTTGTGTGACGTCTCATTAGATTCTGTTGCCATGAAGAAGAAAGTGCAGGTACGGTTTATTTGATGTTATTTCTTATTCGCACAATTGATGTTCTTTCTTATTCACTTAATTCCAGCTCACAGTCCTCCGACATTGTTTTGAATCTTAAAAATCAAATGTAACGTAAATGTAACGACACGTTCCAATTTCGGAAATGTAACTGGAACGCGTTCCTTTCTGATTAAAGGAACTTGTAACGGGAACTCGTTACAAATTTGGGAAGGAACGAGGAACGAGCTTTCGTTCCTGTTTTAGAGGAACGTGTACAACACTGCGTCTACGTACACCGTTTCCTGACTGTTGCCAAATTTCTTTTCAAGATCTTTCGCGCGCCTGTTCCGCCGGCCGACGTGATGCGTCGGGCGCATGTTTTTGGGAAACCGAATTGTTGGATTCCAGAAAATTTTGGCCATCTGGGGTTCTTTAACGTGCTCTCAAAACGCAAAATACACGGGCCTCTGCCATTTCCGCCTCCGTTGAAGACGCGAACGCCGCCGCCGTGATGGAACCTTCGTGTTTCGGGCCAGCAGTGAAGCACCGCGACGACTGGAGCACCGCAGCGCGGACTGCCGGGGCTGGGCAGGCATTACCAAGCATTGCTGTGCTCTTTCTAATCTCAGCAATGCTGGAGTGATTGAACAGCTTTGGATTGTCGCTTGAATTCTCGGGGACATTTTTGTTTTGAAAGCCACAAATGTAATATATATTAATCTGTGAGATCCCAATTCTCATGTCAAGAGTAATCACTGCTGAAAACAATCTTCGTGTTCAGTCGCGTTCACTCCTCATTATTACTATTAACTCACACTCATATTAATAATAATAACTAATATTAATAACTCATTAATAATAATTGTATTATTATTATTATTATTATTATTATTACAGCCTCTGAAATTCTTCAACAACACACAAGCATCGACCACGCGCTCTGTCAGCGCCTTACAATTTCAAAATCTGCAAGTACCCCAGTAATAGGGAATATACAGGGAAAATAAACTTAAAACAAACGTATTGTGCCGTTTCTATCTTTGACAGTGCGCCACGCGATTGCACAGCTAATAAAAGCAGTAAACGTTTCCTCTTGAAGGAAACAGGATCGCCGACGACGCCCACAATGGAGATTGGTCAGTGCGCATTCGCACATCACTACTGTTCTCGCACATTATCGCACTCCTGAAGGGCTGACATACTGAGCGAGCAGTCGATGACTACGGTAAAGGATACGGGGGACCATATTGTACCGACAGTGTTGTGTTTATCCCTTTCTTGTAAACGGCAAAGCTGTTCTGAATCGACCCAGCGTCGACGTCCAGCTGCTTAGTGCCACGCAAGAGGGAAAAGCCGTTCCCCTCGACCGCCCCCCCCCTTGCGCAACCTTTTCCTTTTGCCACCTGAACACTACATGTTGGTGGTTATGTGAAGCCCCATGTGCGGCATTTTGAGCACTCACTTCTTTCATATCTTGTGCACGACCTACTCTTGCCCTCAGCCCACTCCTACATGATGGCGATGATGCGAAGGGCAATGTGCTATAAAGTTTAGGAAATATTTAGCACAAATTGCGGCTTCCATCTCCGTAGGCGTGGCCGCAATTTAATAACGTGAAATACAAAGAAAGAAAGAAAGAAAGAAAGAACGAACGAAAGAAAGAAAGAAAGAAAGAAAGAAAGAAAGAAAGAAAGAAAGAAAGAAAGAAAGAAAGAAAGAAAGAAAGAAAGAAATGAGTGCATGGTGAAGGATCAGGTACGGTCCGTATATAAGGATGAAGGGTGGAGTATCGAGGCACCATCATTTGATAAAACAACACATGTTTCGGCCGAGTGCGAATGTGTTGCTAGCATAACCGATAGGTCATGACATTAATAAGGTTATACCCTAGCTTGTTACGACACGATTAACGATAGAATAACAGCTTCGAAGTACTGACAGTTTTCACGGCTTGGAACTGGCTTGAGTGTTCCTCTGTTCTTTTCTTGGGTGAGATATTGAGCAGTCTCGATTGCCGAATTTGTTTTCTTTTTTTTATGACCGTGACGGACGAAACAGAAAAATCGCCCGTGGTATGACTCCAGGTTTGTTTTCCAGGTGCACTTTTCATATATTTTTCATTCTCCTTCTTCATTTCAATAGTAATGATTGGCCAAAGTTTCTTGTTTCCAGTAATATTGTGAAAAAGATGTCGTACCTGGGGCCGCCACGAGCCCCTTGTTGACTTCCGAAACCTTTCGCCGTGATTGAATCTAGCATGCTATTGTCGACGGTTATTGGAATCATAAGTAATCTAACTGTCACATTGAAATACCTAAAGGAGAAAGGTAATCCAGATCTCTGACATAGGTAGCGGTCCGCCCTACAAATGTTAGCTGAGGAAGTCTCAAAGAGCGTGTCTTTGATACCGAACCAATCTAGCAGTGAACAGGCCGTCTTTCTTTTGCCAACCATTCATGTAATACCAAGGGTTTTCTGCTTACAGGGGGTCTGGGATACAAAGGTTAGGCGGGCATGGCGAATTTAAGGAGGACGTGAATCCTTCGGACGGAAACGTGTCGTGAGCAAACTCTGTCTGAAGGGGACGAGAGGTGAGATTTTGCAAGTTAATGGGCACATATGCTCCAGCAATGCATGACACATCGGCCATTCGTACTACAACCTGGCAATTTGTGAAGAGCATAGCACTAGTGGGCTGCGTAACATTATTCCTGTGCTTGGTGTACGAGTGAGGGACACTTGACAGGTCTGCTGCGACGACTTTACCACGAAAGGCGATTGCTGAATTCAGACTCTTAAGCTATGCTCCATTTTGTTGAGAAGCAGCATTTGGCGAGTCGGTCAAAAAAAAATTGACGACTTCGCTTCATCGTTGATAAGTGGCGGGAACCGATGAGAACGAAGATGGCAGTGAAAGGGAGGCAATGTTAATTTAAGAGCCATTTTGCTTGCTAAATACGCTTGCTTTAAACGGACATCAATTAGATGAAAATTGTAAAGCGGTCTAGTAAACATATAAGGCACGTCTTTACCAACATATTGCGAGTTTGTCGGTGGCGTGGTCGTTAGCGCTTCCAGCTCCTGCCGCCGCACCCTGGCTCGTTGTGGGTTCAGATCCCAGAGGGTTGTACTTTTTCGATCTCAAATTTGTGTTTATTTTTCAGACATTTACTTCCGTTACGGAAGTACGTCACAGATTTCTTGGTGGACCCCGGCATAAAAAATTTGCGTGTTAATAAACAGAATAAAGAAATCTCTGTCCGTCTATTCATCGGTGACCCGAAAAATGTGGGCCACTCCGGGACATGGTGCAATAACAGGCCGAACCATGGACCAATATCGGCTCTTTGGGAGATACAGGATACAAGGAGATATTTAATGTGCGCTTTAATCCCATGCGATTGCACAGGAGATTACACTCTCGTTCTGGAGTGCCTCAAGCAGCCAAACCATGCAGACCAGTCGTGAACACCACCTACCATCTTTGCGGAATTTTCTAATGCCAGCTGGACTGCACGGAGCAGAGGCCATCCTGCTTTATCGTGTGGTTAAGAGTGGCTTTCATGAATTCTTATTCATTTATAATCGGAATGGCCGACAGCACTCTTTGTGGCACCTGTCGTCGTGAAGAGACGCTGCAACACGTCTTATGCGACTGTCCTTGATATAACATGCAGATGCAATCACTGCCGTCCGCTCTTGCTCACCGTGACCTGCGACAGGTGTCGGTCGACTTTCTGGAATGTACACCGCACAAGCCATCGCAGCTGAAGGCGACAAAGGCGCTGCTGAAAATTTTGAAGACAACAGACTCGCACAAGCGTCTATAACAGTGATGTCGCATACCATGCAGGAGCCACTGATTCTGACAATGGGCTACAACGTCTTCCTTTCTTCTTTCTTTTGCCATTACATCGGTACTATACAGGATGGCTATGCAAGCAGTAAAATAAAAATAAAGCCGGCAGAACGTTACAATATTGTCACGGTGGTGTGGAAAGCAAGGTGGAGGGAAAAGAAGAAGAGGAAGAAGAGGAGTTCATTCCCTGCCTCGCTCCATCCTGTTGTTCGGTTCGGAGCCTGCGGAATAAACGTCAACTCTTAAACGACTTCGGACTCGTAACATCGTGGTGGAACGTGCTGGGTACGACGCCCGAACACGGAAGCCCTGCTGTCTTGCCTTCGCCGCAGCCGTCGCCTTGCCGTCTTCCGCCGTTGCCACCTGACATGCCCACCACCGCGGACGCTTCCACATCGACGCCTGCTGGCCCGTCACAGCCTCACAGGGAGCCACGCCCCTTCGGAGGAAACCTGGCGAAGACGTGGACGAATGGCTAACTCACTACGAACGCGTGAGTAGAAGCAACAAATGGGATTTAGATACACGGCTGACGAATGTTGTATTCTCGCTAACTGACACCGCACTCGTCTGGTACGAGAACCACCAGGACACTTTGACGACCTGGGACACATTTACTGAAGAGCTGAGGAACTGCTTTGGGGCCGATACCTCTGCAAAGAAAAAGCGGGCCGAGCTGACTCTCGCCCAAGGGCCCAGCTTGCTGGCGAAACTTGCACGGCCTATATTGAAGAAATACTGAGGCTTACGAAGTGGTGAATCCGCGATGTCCGAAGAGGATAAGGTCGGCCATTTACCGAAGGGGATCGCCGAAGACGTCTACCACTTTCTCATTGGCAAGGACAATTTGAATTCGGTGTCTGACGTCATCCGACATTGTCGTACTTCGAGACGTTGACGACACGACGAATAAAACCAAGTTCGGTAGGTTGGCCAACGTCACGACGGCAGCAAGTTGACGTGAGCTCGTCGTCGGATATGATCTCGTCGACAGACTTGGCTTCGACAATACGCCAAATCGTCCATGAGGAGCTGCTTCGACGTGATGAAATGGTGTCATCCACATCACGTTTCGCTGCAGCCGCGTGCCCTCCACAAGACGCCGTGTGTGCACGGCCTGCTTCTGCATGGCAGTCAGTGAATGCTGCGGACGTCGACTTCTACACAGAACCCCATCGTTCAGTGTCGCCCCCTCGACGAGGCCCGATCGCCAGCAGCGCTGCGACTTCAACAGCCGCTACCGACGACCCCGGACGGATTATTATGAGGAGGCCAGCGATATTGGCCGTGGTTCTTATCCAGACGCACCTGTCTACTTTGAAGAGCCGTTTGTGCGTCGACGCCCGCCTTTACTACGTGCTACAACTGTGGCGCAACCGGCCACATAGCACGGTTCTGCGAACACCGACAGCCACCTCGATCCAGGTGGCCTGCTAGCGGATTTTGGCGAAATGACCGACGCGACCCCGGAGCACGATGGCCAACCAACGCGACACCGGATAATAACTTCGGGCAAAGAAGTTTGCGAAACGTTTCACCCGCCTCCGATCGGAGCTGACTCCACCGTCAGCGCCTCGGTCACGCCGCTCTCCGTCTCCACGGCGGCGCCTGCCATCGCCACCTCCGGGAAACTAACAAGCGCGGCCGATGGGGGTGAGGTCGCTGGGAATTCACTGCACGAAGATATACCTCCTCCCGTTTTTATGATAAAGAAACAAGGTGCGTGTGCTGTTGATGGGGTGCCCACAATGGCTTTAGTAGACACTGGTGCGACTATTTCTGTGATGAGTCTCGTCTTTAAACAGGCACTACGTCGCAAAGTAATGTTTCGATGGATCAGACGGAATGTTTGTAGGAGTCGGTGGTGAATCACTGTGTCCCGTTGGCACGTGTACTGTTGATGTACTCTTGGGTGGTCGACATTTTGCTACGGAATTCGTGGTCATCTCTCGGTGCACGCACGACGTGATCTTGTGTATTGACATTCTGAAGCAGTGTGGAGTCACAGTTGATTGCCAAAGTGGCGAATTGTTAGTACGCGGCGACCTTCCTTCTGGACTTTGGAGAACAGCGATCCCTATCACGAGAGTAGATTTTCTGTTTGTGAAGATACCGTCGTGCCTGCCTTATCAGCTGTCTGTGTTCCAGTTGCTTGCACCAACTTTCCAGCGGAAATGTTTGAAGCCAGAGTGGAGCCTATTCATTAACCTGCGCTAAAAAGAACGTCATCATCCCACTGCCTTGTTCCAGTGGAACACGGGCACGCTGGTTTGTGGACAGTGAACTACTCTGCGGAACCTGCGATACTCGTGAAGAAGAAAGATGGGACATGGAGGTTCTGCGTGGACTATCGACGCCTCAATGCGGTCACTAAAAAGGATGTCTATCCGCTTCCTCGTATTGACGACGCCATCGACTGCCTGCACTCAGCATCGTATTTTTCGTCGGTGGATTTGCGGTCGGGATATTGGCAGATCCCGATGGACCCGGCGGACAAAGAAAAAACGGCGTTTGTGACCCCTGATGGACTCTACGAGTTTAATGTAATGCCATTCGGGCTTTGCAACGCGCCCGCAACGTTCGAACGGTTCATGGACACGATTCTGCGCAGCATGAAGTGGGAAATTTGTATGTGCTACCTCGACGATGTTGTCATTTTTGGTCGCACATTCAGCGAACACAATAAGCGTCCGGATGTTGTCCTTACCTGTGTCAAGAACGCTGGATTAGTCTTGAATTCCAAAAAATGCCATTTCGGTGAGCGGCAAGCTTTAGTTTTAGGTCATCTTGTGGATAAGACGGTATACGACCTGATCCAGAGAAGACGAAGGCAGTCGAGGCGTTCGAACGACCGCGTTCTGTGAAGCAGCTGCGCAGTTTCTTGGGACTGTGTTCATACTTCCGTCGCTTTATTAATCGGTTTGCTGACGTTGCTTACCCACTGACATGCCTTCTGCGGAAAGACGAACCGTTCCACTGGACTGCAGAGTGCGACGCTTCTTTTCGGCAGCTCAAGTTTCTTTTGACGTCACAACCACTTCTACGGCACTTTGACTCCTCAGCACCGACCGAAGTTCACACAGATGCTAGCGGTGTGGGTATCGGTGCCGTACTCGTCCAGCGACATGCTGAGAAAGAACACGTTATCGCTTATGCCAGCCGCTCACTAAGCAAGCCTGAGTGTAACTACACCGTAACCGAGCAGGAATGCCTTGCCGTCGTCTTTGCAGTCCCGAGGTTTCGTTCTTACTTATACGGTCGACACTTCAAGATTGTTACGGACCACCACTCCCTCTGCTGGCTTGTAAGTCTGCGCGATCCATCTGGCCGACTTGCACGCTGGGCCCTCAGACTACAAGAGTACTACTTCGCTGTATCGTACAAGACTGGTCGGCGTCACGCTGATGCAGATTGCCTTTCGAGGATGCCACTGCCGTCCACAGACTGCTATGCGGACAGTTTTGACAACTGCCTGGCTGCCCTCACACCTGCTTTTCCCGACCTGGACAAGTTCAAAGCTGAGCAGCACAAGGACCCCAGTTTGCAGTCATGCTTTCAAACCTCGGAAAGGTCTACGCCGCCTCGTCGTTTTTGTGTTCGCGATGGCTTACTGTACAAGAAGAACTACACAGCAACTGGTGCACAACTCCTGCTGGTGGTTCCGGAAAGCCTCCGCACTTCTATCCTGCTAGCCATGCATGATGACCCTACTTCAGGTCATCTGGAATCAACAAGGACACTGTACCGGGCCAAGGAACGTTTTTATTGGCCGAGAATGCGTCAAACCACCGAACAGTACGTCGCCAGCTGCCCCACTTGTCAGCGTTATAAGCATCCCACGAAAGCTCCCGCCGGTCAACTCCAGCCTGTATCTCCTCCAAGCTCCCCCTTTGAGCAAGTTGGTATTGATCTGCTAGGTCCTTTCCCACGATCGACTGCAGGAAATCGTTGGATAGTCGTGTGCGTTGACCATCTCACCCGGTACTGCGAGACGGCCGCTATTCCATCTGCCACGGTCGCCGCCGTCTCCGTTTTCTTGCTGCGTTCTGTTATTCTTAGGCACGGACCACCTCGAGTCATCATCAGCGACCGTGGACGTCAGTTTACTGCGGACGTGGTAGAGCAGCTCCTACGCTTATGTGCTTGTACCTTTCGGCATTCCACTCCCTACCACCCGCAAACGAATGGGCTCACAGAGCGTACCAACCGTACATTTACCAACATGCTTGCGATGTACATTGCATCAGACCACAAAAACTGGGATGAGATTCTACCGTTTATAACGTATGCGTTCAACACAGCGAGGCACGAGACTACTTGCTACAGTCCCTTCTTTCTCCTCTACGCCCGTCCACCACGTCATACGCTAGACACCATCCTTCCTTTCTCGTCTGCTGATGACTGTTCCATAGCAGAGATTCTCTGTCGTGCCGAAGAGGCTCGTCGGTTTGCTCGTCTACGGACACTCGCTGCCCAACACTCATCAAAGGCCAGATACGACTGCCGACACCGCCCCGTTACCTATGTAACTGGTGACCTCGTGTTGTTGTGGACCCCTGTGCGGAAACCTGGGCTATGCACGAAACTTTTGGCAACTTATGATGGCCCGTTTGTGATTATTGACCGCATGAGTGAGGTGAACTACACCATCACCCGCTTCACCGCTACTGGCCGACGTTCGGCCCGAACTCAGGTAACGCATGTCGCCCGGCTTAAACCATACACCCAACGAGGCGCCAACTGACTTGCCCGGCGGGCTTCGTCTGCGCGGGGAGAAATGTCACGGTGCTTGTGGAAAGCAAGGTGGAGGGAAAAGAAGAAGAGGAAGAAGAGGAGTTCATTCCCTGGCCTCGCTCCATCCTGTTCTTTGGTTCGGAGCCTCCGGAATAAACGTCAACTCTTAAACGACTTCGGCCTCGTAACAATATTTTGGGAGAACTTCAGAATGGATTTCGAGTAGACAGGCGTTTAGACGATAACCTATTGTTCTTACTCAGTGTATATAAATATCTAAAATAGAAAGGAGGCCGTTGTATGTGGCTTTTCTAGACATCACTGGGGCGTATGACAATGTTAATCAGGAAATATTGTGGGAAATTTTGGAAGGAATGGGCATAGGCGACGATTGTGTACAGCTTTTGAGGGAAATATATCGAGAAAATACAGTTTGCATAGAATGGGAAGGAATAAGTAGCAGAGAGAACGTTGATATTAGCAAGGGGCTGAGACAGGGATGTCCTTTGTCGCCGCTGTTATTGATGCTGCACATGGTTAGAATGGAAAAAGCACTAGGAGATAGCCACATTGGTTTTAATCTGTCACACAAACAGGGCGCGGCGTGATTGAGCAGATGCTTCCGGGTTATTTTATGCTGATGATATTGTCTTATTCGCGGACAGTCGAGATGGTATACAACGGCTGGTGAATATATGCGGGAAGGAAGGTGAGGATCTAGGACTAGGATTTAGTGTAACAAAATGCGGATTGATGGTATTCAATGATCCCAACGACCAGGCGGTATCCATACAGGGCCAACAAATACCGAGAGTAAGCGAATAGAAGTACCTTGGCGTATGGGTAAATGAGGGTGATAGATACATGAAGGTACAGGAAAAAGCCTTGGCAGCAAAGGGAAAGAGGAACGCAGGAATAATGAAGCACAGAGCGTTATGGGGACGCAATAGGTACGAGGTGCTTAGGGGTCTGTGGAAAGGGGTAATGGTACCGGGGCTTACATTTGGGAACTCAGTGGTGTGCATGAGGCCAGAGATACAATCGGGAATGGATGTGAATCAAAGAACTGTGGGACGCCTCGCGTTGGGTGCTCACGGGAAAACGACAAACGAGGCTGTAAAGGGCGATATGGGATGGGTGAGTTTTGAATCAAGGGAAGCGCAGACCAAAATAAGGTTTGAAGAGAGGCTAAGGAATATGAAAGAGAGTAGGTGGGCAGTGAAGGTGTTCCGCTATTTATATAGAAAGAGCGTTGACACGCAGTGGAGAAAGAGAACTAGGAAGCTCACCAGTAAATATATGGATCTTAGAGAACTGACAACAAAGAGCGTAAAGGGAAAAGTCAGAGAGGCGGAGAAGATTTACTGGAGGCAGCGATGGAAAAAAAACCGACTCTGCATAACTACCGAGAGGGCAAAAACGAAATAAAGAGGGAGGCATTTTATGATAATTCAAGAGGAAGCGCTTTATTGTTTGAAGCGAGATCGGGCTGCCTTAGAACGCGTGTTTATAAAGCGAAATTAGGTAAAGAAGAAAAATGGACATGCTGTGAGGAAGATAGGGAAGCGACAGAGCATGTTCTGGTTGAATGCGGAAATATCCACCCAGGTGTACGTTTGGGCACCACCCTACATGAAGCCTTGGGCTTTAGGGCGAACAACGGGAAGCTGAACATAGCCGCGATTGAAATAAGTAAGAGACGGTTAGAATACTGGTGGCAGAAAACTAGAGAGAACAGACAAAAATAATTACAGGGAAAAATATGGAATTTCTGCCATAAGGGGCAGGGAACTGGGCTATGAAATTCCGTTTTTGATATGGCATGATCGATTTGATTGAAGTAAATTTAAAAGGCATGAGGAAAATTAAAAGAGAAAAAAAAGTTCTTAAATCTTCTTACGAGGCTGGTGGCGCACATGTCACTGCCCCGTTACAAAGGGGAAGCTCATAGCATCCATCCATCCATCCAGCCATAATGCGCTCGAACCCCAGCATATGCTCGCTTCATTCAGATGTATGGGAACGCGTAGTATGGTAGTCTGTCTGTCTGTCTGTCCGTCCGCCCGTCCGAGCGCTGCGGTTCTGCTTAGCTAGTACGTGAATTGATCAATAGATGGCACGGAGGCGCTCGCTGCGTGCTGTAGTGTGATAGGAGAACACTAGATGGCGACACACAGTGTTTGTCACGTCTTTGATGATGTACTGGGAAGATTCACGGAAGATTCACGGTTTTTACCGATGAACTTCCGGAGCTTCGCCCACTCATCATCATTCACTCCGTGGATATACGTGGATTTTTTTGTTACTTTGTCAGCGGTTATACACGGAATTTCAGTGTCCTCTAATTCTTTTTCAATTAAGGTTGTATGGTCTGTCTGAGAGCTGTACAGTTCGGAATAGAAATCTTCTGCGACCTTTACCATTTCGTAGAAATTGTTGATGGCGTTTCCTTGTTTATCTTTTAGCGCATGCATTTTGTGTTGTCTTAAGTGCAGTTTCGTTTTGACCGGTTAATGCTGCGCCCTTTCTTTATTGTCTCTCTATCTCTCATGGTAAAGTTTCTTACATCTCTTTGCTTGGATTTACTGATCATTTTGATAGTTCTGCGAATTCTATATTATCTTTCGATGAAGTTACTTTCATTTGTTGGTGTTTTTTTATGAAGTCCTTGGTAGACTGG
>JABSTT010004985.1:0-21298 GCA_013339685.2 Hyalomma asiaticum
AGCTCCTGTGCCGTACGGTGAAGCGTCACATCAGACGAGGAGCTTCTTCTGTTCGTCGTAGTGTGCCAGTACGGTCTGACTGAGAAGCAATCTCTAAAGCTTATCGAATGTTCTTGATGGTTGGACTCCAATCTCCAAGTGGCGTCATTCCGCAGGAGCTGGTAGAGACAGCTGGCAATTGTTGCCCTGTTCTTCAAGAATCTGTCATAGAAAGCGAGCATTCCAAGAAATGATTAAGTGCTTGCTTGCAGTTTGGTGCTGGAGCCTCTGTTATAGCTCGGACTTTCTCTTCGTTGATGTGTACGCCTGTCTCGTCAACTCGGTGCCACAGAAAAGTAACTTGTCGTGCTGCAAAACAGCACTTGTTTTTTGCCGAGCCGAAGATTGCACTTCCGCAGCCTCTTCAAGACTTCTTGCAGTCTCTCGAATGTTCCGTGGCGTCTTTCCCACTGATGATCACATCATCTAGGTACGTGCACAGGCCTGTGATGCCAGATATTATAGTCTCCATGAAACGTTTAAAAATGCCTGGAGCTGCAGAGATTCCGAAAGACAACCGTTTGACTTCGTAACGCCTTTTCAGCATGCTCAGGGTCAATATCTCTGCTGTCTCTGTCATTACGTGAACTTATTGGTAAACCTGTGCGAAATCCACAGTGCTGAAAACCTCGCCTCCTATCTAGTGGCTCAGGACGTCATCTGTAGTGCGAAGTAGGTAATCTGCCTTCTTTGATACTTGATTCACTGTGCAACGGTAGTCGCCGCATATTGTCTACAAGCCGTTTTTCTTTCGAACAAGTACGAGAGGCGTTGCACAATCCGAATGCTGCGCAGGCTCGATTATGCCTTGACTTTGCAGGCGATCCAAATCAGCTTCAACAGCTGATCGCAACGCAAAAGGCACCGGCCGGCTTTTAGAAACATCGGTTTCGCTCCTTCCACGAGTTGCAGCTGTACCTCAGGACGAACGTGCCCTGAAATGTCCTCTTCGAACACAGACTAGTACTTGTCCAGAAGCTCGGAAACAAGTTCGTCGTCTGATACGCCATTGATGCCCATGATCTACCCAGATGGGGAAACCAGTTTCGTCCAAGCAGCTTACAAGCGGTAATGACAACAAGCGGTAATGACGAGCGGTAATGATAACAAGCGGTAATGCCAGGGTCTTCCTGTGCGTTACATCCACCGTTGCACATCCGAGAACGCGAAGGGACTGGCCTGAGCAGGTGCGTAGGAGGATGTTATCCGTCTCGAGGCGTGGTGGGTCATCTGTCCACGTAGACTTGAACGTGGCCTCACTGGTGAGTGTGGACTCCACTTGAGTCGTCTTCGAACTCTATGGACTTGCTATGTACGCGTAGCTGAGTCATGACCTTCTGCATGCTCGAGGCGTCAATTAAGGTATTGAGCTCGTAAAGTGCCGCGTCTGGTGAATCCTGTGAAGTCGCGACTGGTGCTGAAGGCGTTGTCGAAGCTTCTTGTCGAGGATATTAATGTTAATGCTCTTGCCTCTTTCCGTTTTTCCAGGGACGCCTTTTCAATGTTCCCTCGTTTCTTGCACTGCTTACGGGAAGCTGTCTGGCACTTTCAAGTGTCTGGACTATATTGCGCGTCACAACGCCAGGAAGTTGTTTCTTCTTTTGCAAAGAGGTACTCGAGTGACCTTGGTTTTAGGTCTTTGATATGCTTGGGCAAGCTTTGTGAATCTCTTTAAATTCCGCTTTCACGTATCTCTGGTCTTCAACGGCGTTATCAGCTCACAGTGCAATTTCAAAGCCTTTCTTGAATGTCACCTCTTTTTCCACGAACAGCCGTTGCTGCACCTGTTCAATCCAAAGACCACAAACGAAACGATCACGCAGCATTACCTCAAGAGGCAAGCATTGTTGGATTAGCAGCAGCCTCTGCACTTGTTCCAATATTGCAATCTGCTGCTAGCTTCTTGAGCGCTGTGACATAAACACTGACCGTTCAGCATCTCGGCTATCACATCGTAGCTCACTTGGCTGGGTTGCTTTGGTTGAACGAGGGCGCAGACGACGTCTTAGACGGTTCTCCGCACAACGTTAACAGATGAGCATGTTTCTTGGAAGCGTCCGTTATGTCGTTATCCACCAAGAACTGTAGCCTCCCGTACCAGGATCTCCAGGAGCCAGAGCTGCCACTGAATTCGGGTAGGCGACCAAAGTCAGGCGATGCAATTTTGTTCCGTCCCTTGACGTGGGTGAGCTACCGATGAGTCAAGAGTCTTCCTCGTCGCCAATTATTACGTCTGTACAGCAGGTTGCGGCTACCGACGATTAATTACAAACAAGGAAACATCAACACGTCAAGTGGTATAGCATAGGCGTTGGAGTCAACAACTAGCCAGCGTTCGTTGTAAACTCGCGCTCGTGCCATAGTGCCAGCACATTCGCGCGTGCACTTCGTTCGTCTTTTTCTAGTACGTCAGTATTTCGAACATGTCACTATTTACCTGACATGATCGAAGGAGCCTCCTTGCCTGATCGGCGTCTTTAGCTGTCTAGGTCAAAAATACTTGCTCTGGCACGTTTAGATAGGCACGCACGATTAGACGAGATGCGCAACAACCGCAGGGTTTATCCCGATCCTCCTCACTCCATGACGAGACGCGAGGCAGCCCTGGCGAGGCGTGCCCAAACTCACTCTTTGATGACACCTCACATTGAGCACTACATACAAGCCAAGGACGGGTCTCCTTCCAGCGAGGCATGCGGTGGATTCCCCGATAACGCCCACGTTCTGTGGAATCCGCCTTTCCCATTTTCCTGTGCTGCCACCTCTCGCACACTGCTCGAAACGTTCCGGTAGGGGTGGCTGGTTTCACTGTCACTCAGGCCTATCGCACGGAGGCTGCGCGTTGCGTGAGTATGTAGTAGTTCGGCGTTTGCGCGTTCACCGTAGCAATGAGCTCTCCAGGCCAACATATCGTTGCGGAGCTACCACTGGCCCTACCACGGCTGGCTCAGAAATATACGTGGCGCTGCGCTAACAGAGGGGCACGTAAATGAGTACCTGGAGTCGTCAGGCATGAGGTGCGAGCTCCATTTCTGAAAGGCCTTCGTTTCAAAGAAGAGGGATACGTCCGGAATGTGACGTACCATGAAGTGTCCCTGCTAAGTGAAGTTGTTTCCCGCATATTCTCGACGTGGTCGGCGGCTTCTCAAGCGCGGCCATGTGCGTTTGAACAGCATGTGTTTTCGACTGCCCTTGCCCAAGCTTTCCGTCGATCGCGATCTCTTGCAACGCTTGGGAACAGAATAAACCGATTCCACATCCCGTTACAGAAGTAGAGTTGCATCCTTTCACAACACCGTCATCGGCATCACGCCGGCGTCGAGCTTTGCGTGAAAACTGTCGGCTCACTGCGCATGCAACGCGATCCGCGTCCGGTGAGTGCTCTGTTCTAGCCCTACCAAAATATTTCGCGAGCTTCCCGCCAGAACCGGCGCATGCGCAATGGCGCCACGAAAAAGGCGGATTGTCCGGGTGGTGGTGCAGCTATGGGCGAGAGCCTCAAACATATACCTACCAACCTAAGACCTGCGCGACCCTGGAGGAGTGGCTGACGGACCCTCCCCACACCATGAAGGCACTACGCAGACATTTGAACTTAGGCCTGTCTGAGGGCTAGGCCTTTTTTTTTATTAGTGGACCCGGACGGGGGTTTGCTTTTTTTTATTAAGTTGTTCTCTCTCTCTCTCTGCCTCGCATGACGTTGTGTGTCTATTTTATTATGTTTTGTCCATCATTGACAGCAGATCCCTGCAGTGTACACATGCTATTCCTGGCTCTGCTTTAACTATTTTAAGTTATTAGTGTGGCTAGGTACCGGATGCGCCCTCGCAATGTTTGCTGCCAAGCTATAACTGATTGTGAGTCATATGTAACTGCTATTTTTATCTTCTCAATAGGCTCTTGGAGGAAACAACGAAGTGATTATGAACGTTAAAGGAGCGGCGATGTTACTGGGAGCGAAAGTTATATTGATGGCATACCTTTCAACTTTAGGCATTGCATTGCTTCCTCGACAACGTAAGAATATTTAAATTCAATCTCTGCCTTGTAGTTTTCATTACCATCTGATGCTTTGAGCACACGTACTATCAAAGCACCCCCAAAACTACAATATTCTCGTATCAAACGCCGTACCATAAGTGGAACAAGATATATTTCCCTTAACCATGAAAAGGTATACAGCCGAGCTGGTACTGACAGCTATATTCACTATTGTGATCCGCATGTTCGAGTACCTTTTGCGCGGTCATCGTAAAGAGTATGGATCTCCTACAATGCCACATTTAATATTGAAGATGTAAAATTTATAGGTCACTATCAGCTCGTTGTGGCGAACTTAAAAGTGGCAGCAGAGTAGGCTGGCTGTTACGAGAATCATTAGCTTCTTGCGGGCAAGACTAGTGGGCTGCTAAGATGTCCTGGCACACCTAATATTCTTCGTTTTAATTGGCCTCGGACGGATAACACTTAGTCTTGTATTTCAACCATTGAATTAGGCCATGATCGGCGTGCTTGATGGAGGAGGAGCCCAACCTTTGCGCCCTCACGGACATGCGGCCTGTAAAGGCGCTTGACACTAAGTTTATTTCTGAGGTTAGCTTGGCTTCTATGTTCTATCATATTTCTTTAAAATCGGGAAGGCCATAATAGACAATTACTTCGCTTGACCGATCTTCGAAGTCATCAGATTCGACTGAAGTGAAATATGCGTTGCAAGGGGCTCACCGCAACACACATTTCAGAGAGTTCTCCATTAACTTTATCCCGGTTCTCAGATTTTTGCGCCAGGTCGCCAGACGCTTTTACACGGCGACACTTTTCCCCCCTCTGGTCTATTGTCACTCTTAATTGCAAGCTGCGTTGGAAAACTAATGGAGAGGATGATTCTAGCACGGCTGGAATGGTACCTTGAACACTACCAGATATACCCAGACGCGATGTCCGGGTTCAGGCGTGGTCGCTCCTCCATAGACAAAGTGATTGACCTGGTGACATGTCGAGCACGAGAAGTCCCGCAAACGATTATCTGCTGCCATGTTTCTAGACGTTAAGGGAGATACGACAGCGTAACACACGAAGCAATTTGAGCACGTTAGAAGCAGTCGGACTTGGTGCAAGACCTATTTGTGGATCAGTAGCTACCTAGAGCAGCGATCATTTTACATACTACAGAGGATGGCCAACCTCTCAACATTACAGTAGCCGTGGAGTTCCCCAGGGCGGAGTACTGAGCCCAACTCTCTTCAATCTAACGCTCATTGGACTCGCCGGCATCCTTCCTGGCACCGTTCGGCTCTCCATCTATGCCGACGACATTGCATATGGGCATCGGCTGTGACACGACTTCAGCTTCGTGCGCGGCTTCAGAAGGCAGGTTCCTTGACATCATCCTACCTCCGTGAGCAAGGTCTGCAGCTAGCCTGTGAAAAGTGTGCTGTGGTGGCATTTACGAGGAAACTAATGTCGCCATACGTCATAAACCTCGACGGGCAGGGATCCCCTATAGCAAAAGTCACCGATTTTTGGGAGTGATTGTTGACAGAAATCTGTCCTGGACACCCCATGTGAACTATGTGAGGAAACGGTTGACAGGAATCTGTCACATGTTTAGATTCCTAGCAGGAAAGACCTGGGGAGTCAAGTTCAATTACTCTATGCTACAGCTGTACCGAGTCTTTTCATTGGATTCCTGCGGTACAGCCTACCAGTGATCGCGAACACCTGCAAAACTAACTTGAATACACTCCAAGGCATCCAAGCCCAAGCCCTGAAAATATGCCTTGGTCTGCCAAGAGCGCGTCGTCGACAGACGTTATAGCAATCGCTCGCGATCACAATGTCAGAACGCATGTAACCATTGAAACAATGCGTGTGCACATAAGACACTGTGCCCGGACCCCTAATCACCACCTCGCAGGTCTTCCAGTGGAACGACCCCGCACAACGTTCAGTTCAAAGGTCCTCGCCCACCGTGCCTCTCTTTCGTCAGGGTATGCACCTACAACAAAGGCTTCAATTCCTCCATGGTGTGTGAACCATCCTCAAGTTTGCCTCAACATCCCTGGTATTCTGAGAAAGTCGGACTTACCACCATGTGCACTCAAACAACTAAGCATGTTACACATGTATGCGAAGTACAGGGGCTGCACAGAAGTTTATACCGATGGCTCAACCACATCAACCAGTTCCGGTGGTGCTATAGTTATCCCAAGAATGGGAGTCACCCAGCACTTCAAAACTTCCCACGTCACCACATCTACAGCTGCAGAGCTCGCGGCTCTCCGCGGAGCGCTTCATATTATACACGCTGAGAGTCCTGCAAAGTGGGCAATCTTCTGTGATTCAAGATCAGCTCTACAAAGTATACAGTCGTTTCTTCGACACGTGGAGCAAAACCACCTTACATACGAAATCGCGGTACTTGTGCAAAATTTACAAGAAAAAGGACATGAGATATATTTTCAATGGATACCAGGCCATTGCGGTATCAGTGGAAATGACTCCGCAGATAAGGCAGCTCGGACATCAGGCGATGAAGACCGCTGTGTTCCCATTCCGCTCTCAAGGACCGACGCTGCAAGACAACTTCGCACTCTTGCGCGAACCATGTCCTTAACTGAGTGGAATACCCCATACACGAGGCGCACCAGACTGCACCGGCTAAACCCATCGCTGCAACTCGGACCTCCGGCTGGTTTGCACCGACGTGAGGCTTCGCTTCTTTGCCGATTGTGGTTGGGAGTGGCCTTTACGAACGCTTACTCTGCGCTGATTGGAATGGCTGATAGTCCTGCGTGTGCTGTCTGCGGATGCGCAGAGACCATAGATCACTTGTTGTGCCACTGCCCACAATTTGAGGAACATCGACTGCCTATGACCGAGTCCTTCACAAAGCTCGACGATCGTCCCTTTGTGAACAGACAATCTTAGATACCGTCCTCACGGTCCAACGGCTCAGAAAGCAATGAAAGCGCTTTTGGCCTTTCTAAAAGCATCTGGCCTAGCCGAGCGCCTATGATATTGTATAGGACTGCCCTGTAGGCATTCCCCCTCTCTCCTTCTCTTTACTTTTATTCCCCTTTCCCATCCCCAGTGTAGGGTAGCAAACCGGACTCATGACTGGTTAACATCCCTGCCTTCCCTTCCATTTCTCTCTCTCTCTCTCTCTTCTTGTGAATCACTTGTTAATTACGAAGCACTTTTCTAGCGAGCCTCTTTAACACGCGATGCACAAGGAAAACATGATTACTTGCAGAAAGATTTCAAGGATATTAAGCCAAACAATAAAGAATACGTTTCCCGCATATTCTCGACGTGGTCGGCGGCTCTCAAGCGCGGCCATGTGCGTTTGACAGCGATGTGTTTCGACTGCCCTTGCCCAAGCTTTCCGTCGATCGCGATCTCTTGCAACGCTTGGGGAACAGAATAAACCGATTCCACATCCCGTTACAGAAGTAGAGTTGCATCCTTTCACAACACACGTCATCGGCATCACGCCGGCGTCGAGCTCTTGCGTGAAAACTGTCGGCTCACATGCGCATGCAACGCGATCCGCGTCCGGTGAGTGCTCTGTTCTAGCCCTACCAAAATATTTCGCGAGCTTCCCGCCAGAACCGGCGCATGCGCAATGGCGCCACGAAAAAGGCGGATTGTCCGGGTGGTGGTGCAGCTATGGGCGAGAGCCTCAAACATATACCTACCAACCTAAGACCTGCGACCCTGGAGGAGTGGCTGACGGACTCCTCCCCAGACACCATGAAGGCACTACGCAGACATTTGAAACTTTTAGGCCTGTCTGAGGGCTAGGCCTTTTTTGTATTAGTGGACCCGGACGGGGGTTTGCTTTTTTATTAAGTTGTTCTCTCTCTCTCTGCCTCGCATGACGTTGTGTGTCTATTTTATTATGTTTTGTCCTTCATCATTTGACAGCAGATCCCTGCAGTGTACACATGCTATTCCTGGCTCTGCTTTAACTATTTTAAGTTATTAGTGTGGCTAGGGTACCGGATGCGCCCTCGCAATGTTTGCTGCCAAGCTATAACTGATTGTGAGTCATATGTAACTGGCTATTTTTATCTTCTCAATAGGCTCTTGGAGGAAACAACGAAGTGATTATGAACGTTAAAGGAGCGGCGATGTTACTGGGAGCGAAAGTTATATTGATGGCATACCTTTCAACTTTAGGCATTGCATTGCTTCCTCGACAACGTAAGAATATTTAAATTCAATCTCTGCCTTGTAGTTTTCATTAACATCTGATGCTTTGAACACCCGTACTATCAAAGCAGCAAAACTACAATTATTCTCCTATCAAACGCCGTACCATAAGTGCAACAAGATATATTTCCTTAACCATGAAAAGGTATACAGCCGAGCTGGTACTGACAGCTATATTTACTATCGTGATCCGCATGTTCGAGTACCTTTTGCGCGGCCATCGTAAAGAGTATAGATTCTTCTACAATGCCACATTTAATATTGAAGATGTAACATTTATAAGGTCACTGTCAGCTCGTTCTGGCGAAACTTAAAAGTGGCAGAGTTAGGCTCGCTGTTACGAGAATCATTAGCTTCTTGCGGGCAAGACTAGTGGCTGCTGAAAGATGTCCTGGCACACCTAATCTTCTTCGTTTTAATTGGCCTCGGACGGATAACACTTAGTCTTTGTATTTGAAGCCATTGAATTAGGCCATGATCGGGCGGTGCTTGATGGAGGAGGAGCCCAACCTTTGCGCCCTCACGGACATGCGGCCTGTAAAGGCGCTTGAAACTAAGTTTATTTCTGAGGTTAGCTTGGCTTCTATTTTCTACCATATTTCTTCAAAATCGAGAAGGCCATAATAGACCAGATTACTTCGCGTGACCAATCTTCGAAGTCATCAGATGCGACTGAAGTGAAATATGCGTTGCAAGGTTGCTCACCGCAACACACAGTTCAAAGAGTTCTCCATTAACTTTATCCCGGTTCTCAGATTTTTGCTCCAGGTCGTCCAGACGCTTTTACACGGCGACACTTTTCCCCCCTCTGGCCTATTGGCTACTCCTAATTGATTCATATCAGCTGCTAATTACGTCTGAACTTTGTAATCATCACGTATGTAGACGTTCCATCATTTTAAAAAGAACGGATATCTGCTCGTTGGTTTTTCAGGCAAAAATTGAATATCTATCAGATTTTCAGAGCGAGTAGTACGTGCCGTTTTTCAAGGACACAAAAGCATTAAAAAACAATCCGGCACAATTTAACATATTTGTGGACAGTGGAACAGCACCCGAAAGGCGTCATCAGATTTTCCAGCAAATAGTGGAAATGGTTTACACACCTGCATGTCGAACAGTAACTCAGGAAGCCTTGGCAACACCTCGTTCCAGTGTCCAGTGAACAAATATTGATGCAAGTAGCTGCTTATATTCTCGGCGGGGCGTGTTGTCGGCGGCCATGCGATTGCCAGCCCGTAGTTGGTTGCCTAAAAACTTTTGCCGAGGCATGCACGTGCCCGGAGTCGGCCACGGACGAAAGCACTATCGGCACTATCGCCGCAGCAGCAACGGCCATCATACTGGCCAAGGCAACCATTGACCACGACAGCAGAAACGCCGGTAGAGCCTAGATTTGAAGAGTCATTTAGGAAGCGTTGACGACACGTTGTGCTCGTGTCAAGGTACTTTCTACTGTTTCTCTCTTCGTTCCCATGTATCCACGTATTTGTTTCTCTGCTACGTAGTTCGTTTTGTCCCTTATTTACTGACACCTTTGATAAACGACTCCTTGCCTCCCACACCTATTCTTTTGTCCTCTGGAGGAGGCAGGGTAATACTGCTAGGAAGCCCTGCAGTAAACAACGACGGAGACACCACCGATAAACATGACGCTCGCTGACACTCGCGAGCACACGGATCTTGCATGCCTGGCTTGTTCCCATTGCGTATAGGCTGCCAATATGTATTATCAACAGTGGACAAAACAAAGTTATCTCAATAACTCACTCACTCACTCGACTGTCTTTTCTCCCTGCAACATTTTGGTGGAGAGTGCGGGCTCCTCATGAGTCAAGAGGGATTCACGCAGCGGCCGCTCCCGGCTTCACTTGAAATGCCAACTAACCGCGACAACGAAAATGTTTCGGCCAAATAACCAACCGTGCCTCAATCAACCATCTCCAGTCAGCCAGAGCTGTTTACACAGCCGCGTGACGCAGGTGCTTTTTCATTCTCAGAGAGCACCGGCGTTAAAGTTTGGTTTTAAGTATACGAATGACTTTGCTCGATCACCTACTAGTACTTTACTAGTATGCTGCCGATCATCGTACTTTCACAGCACAAATATGGTTTTTGAACTGCGAGCAGGACATTACGAGCTGGGACTTGCGGAACAAACGCTCATGGATCTGTTCGGCAACAGCATCGGAGACCCCCACGTTGCGCCGAAATCCTACGCGATTTATATACAAGACCTGCTCACGCGTTGTCGCAAACTCAATGACCATATGCTAGAAGCACAAAAAGGTTGTGCATATTCTCAAAGATTTGGCGGATGACACGTTTACACTCTTCGTGCACAGTGCAAGAAGTCGTCCACCGCGCCACAGGCCATCAGTGAATGCCAATACTGTAAAGCAATGAAATGGCGCCGCATTACTTCTAACTTTCATTCATCGTCCTTATCAGCCTTTCTACGTGCACTGCAGGGCAAACGCCTCTCACATCGGTCTTCCATTATACCAGTCCTGTGCTAACTGTGACCAATTTGTCGCGGTAAACTTCTTGATCTAGCCTAACTTTGCCTGCCTTCAAAACACGGCAGCGACATCGACTCATGAGGACGTTCGTTCCCTACCAGTTCCCGCAGCGTCGGACCGTCAGTGCGCATCGTCCGCCGCGAGATTGAATCGGCCGGCTCAGCTCGCCTTTATTCGCATTCCGCCGACGACTCACATAAAAGCGATTCACTTATCCCGACTGTTTTGCGGCAGG
The DNA here is from genome assembly GCA_013339685.2 of Hyalomma asiaticum. Taxonomy (NCBI): domain Eukaryota; kingdom Metazoa; phylum Arthropoda; class Arachnida; order Ixodida; family Ixodidae; genus Hyalomma; species Hyalomma asiaticum. Next base: position 11,014 of record JABSTT010004985.1, read on the forward strand.
AATTGTGAAAAGGATGCCTCCAGACGCTTTTCGCAGTCAGCAGACCCGACAACCGTCAACCGCGAGCGCCGAAGCTCTCCAGAAGCCCGTACGTTCCTGCCCGCTATCAGAACTTCTCAGAATAGTGCACTTCTGATAATAGTGTTATCCTTTTTCACTGCGCAAGCGTTTACCAAATTACCCGCGTTGCACCAGTGCTTGGTACTTTCAGTCTTGGTCGAATTATCGAAACACGCGACGTCCAGCTGTTAGTGCTCGGGTACCAGTTCATAACTAAGAGGACAACACTCCGACATTGGGGCCAGTCTGAGGAAAAACGCACACCATTGTCATACCCGTGTTTACGCCGCTGCCCACTGCATTGTCGCTCTCCTTCTGCTTCCTACTCACGCTCTTTTCCGAAAACTCACGGCACAGCTCCGAGGGGACAAGCTGCCACGATGACCCGACCCCAAATTCATCTGCTCACATTGCCCGAACATCACAACCTCATCAACCTAGATGCCTATGGTATACCTGCTGTCGCCTTCATTTGCATCAGTGTCCACATATCAGTTATGAACTGAGACCTCTATGCATAAATAAGAGTTCTGATCCCTGCTCCTGTCGCTCTAGTCCACGTAGTCGATAGTCCGACACCTGCTGCGACTGGGATGTGCGCTGCCCTGTGACATGCAGGGCGTCGTACGTCTTGTTTCACATCATCGAGGGATGCCGACATGAAACCATCTTTTGACTTTCATCGGCAAAGTCGGCCCTCATTGACTGTTTTGCCGGTGTAAATAGGTCGCGTTAGACCATGCCTTTGAGCACCCAGTGATCCTGCGCCGAGTCGGATATGTTCCGCGGATTAGGCTCCCCTATCACAAGGACTCGTGGCCTATATCAACGACTCTCCTTATCCCCTGGAAACTATGACGAATAGATCGTATCATCCAACTGTACAATCTTATGTTTCCAGAATATAATATTTCCTCACGTGGCCACTGGCAGTGTGGCACGTGTCCTTATTGCAAATTCGGTACCATGCCATCACGCACTACTGCGGGGAGTTTCTATTGCAATACTGATTCACGCCTTCGACCACAATATTTATGTCACCACTCACACTAGAGTGCATCCTGCCCTATTGATTCGAACTGCGGAATAATGAGATGATGAAGACGAGCTTCACTGACCTTCAGGCCCAACACGTCAAGGAACTTCATTTCCTACTCATGACATACTAGGAAATTTTTGATCTCACTGAAACAGTACTAGGCCAAACAACTGATGGTAAGCGTCAAATCCTCCGCGGCGATGAGAAACGAAAAAAAAACAATGGTCCTATCGTGTATCTTCTAGGCAGTGCCAAGTAATGCAAAAAGAAGCAAGCTGGCAAGGTGCTTATCTATGATACCAGTGACTATTGATTGATTCAATTACTCTGCTTGCTGGCGTGCTGTCTCGCGCGGCTCTCTCGGAAAGAAAAGGTTCTACGGCTGAGCTGGACGTATGCACTCACAATATTATTCGCTGACAATTCTCGTCCCTTGCTCTTGCACTTGCGGGGCAGATATCTCCAGGTTGACACTGCCGTCTGCTATAATGGTACCTTGTTGCAATGCAAGCAGGAACCAGTGTTCGAAATACACCTTACATGCAATTCAAGACGCGTCAATAATAATTTTTGCAGAATGCAAACTCAATAAGAGTACCCAGCAGCGAATTCCGAGTTGAACATTGTGACACGAATGAGCTTACAGCATCGATATTTTGTTTACCACACCAGCATGTTAAGTAAGTGAACTGCTACGCTATTAACGCAAAACATATAACTATAAGGAACATGCTGTCTACACTAACTAGGCGTATTGTAACTGTGTTGATGAAACACCTGAGCACAAAACAAGCGAAAGCCAATGCTAAATACATCATGAAGAAAAATTTGTTCTTCTAAATGATCACGCGCGCATGAGAAGGCGAGTGAGAGTTGCAGCGCCATGAGACATGGATTGCAGCTAATAGCGCGTAGTGCGTGGTTACATGAGCTCTTGGAGATGTGCCGACTATATAATTAGTATTTATTGTCATGACGCTCATACATAGTTCCGCGCCCATCGCTTGCTGCCACCACACTTTCGTGCACTGCTGAGTGTTACCCGTCTAGCCATCATCCTCGTTCATCTGCAAAGATGAACGAAGTGTTGTTGTTGTTTTGTGAGGTTTAACGTGCCAAAACCAGCTCTGGTTATGAGAGACGCCGTAGTGGAGGGATCCGGAAATTTTGACCACCTGGGGTTCTTTAACGTGCACTGAAATCGCACAGCACACGAGCCTCAACATTTCGCCTCCATGGAAATGCAGCCGCCGCAGCCGGGATTCGATCCCGCGACGCTCGGATCAGGAGCCGAGTACCATAGCCCCAGACCACCGTGGTCGGGCGATGAACGAAGTGATTCGTTCATCTTTGCAGATGCTCGAAGCACTTCGACTATTCCAAGAGTTTGAACAGCTCATTTTGGAATCTAATGACAAGGTATAAATATTAGTTTTGAGAAATGTTCAAAGCAATGAAAATTTTCGCACATTTCTCCTCGCAATATCAGTTTGCTATACGTACAAGTGAAGATAATTGTTACTCTTTTTTTTTTCGTGTCTGTATAGAACAAGCGCACGCAGCACGCTCAACGTACGCAGGAGTGCCACCCATGGTGAGCAAGTATTGCATATTTTGACTACCACTATGAATCAGTGCTTCATTCTCTTCAAATCACAATAGCAAAACGGCATATTGGATAGTTGCCTAATGGCCTAGCGAGTAGTTACATGCGGAATGTCCCACTGGCTAAAACAACTTCGAAGGGCAAATGTGAGAAATTTTAAATCCCTTCACGATAAATTTTCTGGGAATTATTACAGCGGTTTTTGGCACATGCTCATTACAAAACACTGGAACATAATAATTAGTCTGCTCAATGAATCAAAGAGATAAAAATATTTTTTATGGCTATATCGATGAATGTCGTGATGCGTTATCTTGTGTCAACTTACCATATGGTCAATGACGTTGGATATTGCTTTAAAGAGTGCTTTCCGATAAATACTGTCGTTGCCGATTTTGAGGGGAGGTCAACCTACTTGCTGATAACGAACGTTTGTACAAGGCACCATTTAATGATACTGTGGCTTCACTTTCTCTCTTGCTCAAAGAATACTTTTAAGAACGTCAATAACGAGTGACTCGATACGCTTGCGCATTGCAAAAGGCAGCCTGTTGGAAATTTGAGTGGGTTTTCACTATAAATTTGCCCTTACAGAAATTGGATATAGACTTAGCAAACAACATATGAGATGGAAGACAGCTAGACATTTTTTTTTTGTAGCAGAACTTATTCTGGTCATTATAGAAAAAATAATTTATGTTTAATCGTCCTTGCACGTTTAGAAAATATAATAAAGGCGCCAAATTTTCATAGGCATTTATTTTTCGCTGGGACATTCATATGGCTGTCAAGGGGTGAAAAACCTTTTCAAGAAAATTGCTCAAGTGGGATGGATTTCCCACAATTACGGTCTAACCTTTATTTCCCGCTAAAGAACCTGTGGTCATATAATTTTGGGCCAGGACGTTTCACTCGGAAGTGACCCTAAGTTAGTGTATTCGGCTGTTGGAGGTTTGCCAACGCCATCCTCCGCCACCAAGGGGGGTTGCATTACGACCTTTGCACAGCGTACCTGAACCTCTATTTGACGCTTGTTAACTATCCCGCGTGTACGTCTTAGCGTTACGCGATGCTACTACGTAGCCTAGAGTCCCAGGTTTCCACATTTAAGTAGAAAAATAAACGCTTAATCCTCTTACGTTCGTTCAGCGCTAACTTGTCTGTTCAATTTCGTCGTTTGAATGCGCACCCATTAAAAATCTATCTTCGCTAAAAATTCTGGCTGTCAATTAACCCTTACGTGGGTTTTCCTTCGAGGCATTGCAACGAACGAACAAGGTCATTCATCGCAATGCGCAGCATCGACTTCGAACAGTTCCGCTGTTAATAGAAGTCCTCGTGGTAGCAGAGCAGTCAAGGTAGGCGCGTTAGTATGCTCAACCACGTGGGTTCTATTCCCGGCCACTGCAGCTATAGTTATATGTGGGCCAAATGAACGGTTTACTGGTGTTTTGGTCTAGGTTTAAGCAGTTAAGGAGGTCGAAATTGGCATCCATTTTAACAGAAGGGCAGTTGACAGTGGACGATGTGCCGTGCGTTGGATGACCTCGTTCATTCTCACGCAGGAGGGATAGACAAACGCGTTCTTGCCTCGAAATGCCGCACTCCGCTGTGCTCGACCCATTTTTGCCCTCGGCCCACTACTATTACTATATGCTAGTGATTAGGCAAGGGTGGGCGTCTGACAAAGTGTCGAAAACTGCGGAAATCCAGTGAGTGGTTGAGTGAATGAGTGAGTGTGAACGAGCGAGGGAGCGAGCAACAGTCACTCACAGTTGGAAAGACAACAATTGGAATGACAGCAGCGTGGCTCGTTGCTGCGCCTATACAGAACAGTTTAAATATGTATCTATATAATAATTGAGAGAGCAAAATTTAATCGTTAGGCATGTCAATAACTACCGCAGTGACCGACTGGGAGTGATTCAATATGTAGATTTCAAAAGCTTAATATAGATATTCTTCAACTGCAAGAAATAACGTAATATATATCGCGTTCTTCTTGCATTGCGGGAATCTGTGCAAAAAAAAAAAAAATGGCAGATCCCACGTGCAGTGGGAATCAAGGAAATGCGAAGCACGCATAAGGAACGTAAAATGGATTTGCATTGTTGTCTCATACCGAGTTTTGTACATATGAAGTTAACGAAACGGCCACAAGAGCACCAAAACTGTGGCATGTAAACCATGCCGCTCATTCACGCATGTCATGATTCTAACGTTATGACTTGTCATTTACGTTCGTCATGCAGTCGTGCTGTGCCATAGCAATTTTGGTATACATCCCTTTAAGGAAATGAGTGGCATGTAGATCATGCAGCCAATGACATGCATGTCACGATTTTCATGTTATGACCTGTCATTTATGATCGTTATGCAGTCATGTTGTGCCAAACCAATTTTCGTATAGGCTCCGTGCAGTCGAGTTTTCCATGTGCGACATCAGCGCCAGAATGCGCTGCCTGGCGGAGAGAAGAAGCAAAATTGGGCAGACTGTGACAGGGAAAAACGCGAACGCGATGCGCGTCTCCAACTCTATAGCATCAGCGACCGCCCGTCCCACCTTCTTTCGTTTTATTTCCTTTGAGACGCGCGCTCCAAACCTGCGGCAAACTGTTCCAAAGGGCAACGCCGCCAGCGTTCGTGTGGTTCGCAGCACGCCCGCAAAGCAGTGAAGAAAAGCGCGCGTCGCTGTCGCCTCGGTTTCCACCGTGCGCGACTGAGCCGTCCGACGAGAGCTACGTAGCACCCTCTGGTCAGTAGACGGAGCCCATACATCCCATTAATGAAATGGCAGTATAGCGCCAGGACCATGGCATGGAAATCATGCCGGTCATGACACGCGTGTCATGATTCTAATGTTATGACCTGTCATTTACGTTCGTCACGCTGTCGTGTTGTACCATATCAATTTTGGTAGACATCCCATTAACGAAACGCCTGGCATGTAAACCATGCCGCCCATGACATGCATGTTATTCTTTTCATGTTATGACCTGTCATTTATGTTCGTCATGCAGTCATATTGTTGCATACCAATTTTCCTACATATCCCGTTAACGAAACGGCCAAGAGACCACCAAGACCGTGGCATGTAAATAATGTCGCTCATGACATGCATGTCATGATTTTCTTGTTATGACCTGTCATTTACGTTCATGATGCAGTCATCTTGTGGCATGCCAATTTTCGTATACATCCCGTTAACGAAACGCGTCGCATGTAAATCATGTCGCCCATGACATGCATATCGCGATTTTCATGTTGTGACCTGTCAGTCATGTTCGCCATGCCTTCATGACGTGGCATACCAATTTTCGTATACATCCCTTTAACGAAACGGCCAGGAGAGCACCAAGACCGTCGCATGTAAATCATGCAACTCATGACATGCATGTCATGATTTTGGTCTTATGACCTGTCACTTATGTTTGTGATGCACTCATGTTGTGAAATGCCAATTTGCGTATACATCCCGTTAACGAAACGCGTGGCATGTAAATCATGTCATTCATGACATGCATGCCATGATTTTGATGTTATGACCTGTCATTTATGTTCGCCATGCAGTCATATTGTGGCATACCAATTTTTGTACACATCCCATCAACGAGACGACCAGGAGAGCACCAAGACTGTGACATGTAAACCATGCCGCTCATGACACGCATGTCATGATTTTCATGTTATGACCTGCCATTTATGTTCATCAGGCAGTCATGTTGTGCCATACCAATTTTCGCACATATCCCATCAGCGAAACCGCTAGGAAAGCACTAAGACCGTGGCATGTAAATCATGCCACTCACGACATGCATATCATGATTTTCTTGTTATGACCTGCCATTTATGTTCGTCAGGCAGTCATGTTGTGCCATACCAATTTTCGCATGCATCCGATTAGCGAAACGGCCAGGAGAGCCCTAAGACCGTGGCATGTAACTCATGCCGCTCATGACATGCATATCATGATTTTCATGTTATCACCTGTCATTTATGCTCGTCATGTAGTCATGATGTGGCATACCAATTTTCGTAAACATCCGATTAGCGAAACGGCCAGGAGAGTACAAAATCGTAGGCGGCTAGATAGATAGATAGATAGATACGCTCAAACTCGCCGAAGTTCGCTAAGAAATGCTTCGCATTTAAAAAAAAATCCGGCACATCCCACGCGCTGTGGCAATCGATGCCACGCGCTGTGGCAATCGATGCCACGCGAAGCTGAGAGCGACGAAATGGACAATGCCACAGCGTTTCACATTCAGCCAGGTGCCACGACTGGGGTAAACGCCATTGTGCAAACCGAGTTATTGTGTGAGTAATATGGGCTCACCGGGGACCGTGAAAATTCGGGCCAACCAGTGATGCATGATGAATCACACTCACGTCGGCAGCATGTGGGGACTGAAGGTTAACTGGTCGCATGAGTTAACGTCGGTAGTCATGTTATTACAATAGCGTCTGTTTTCTGGAAGGCTAATGCACACCGGAGTAGGCTGACGTTCCTATCATAAGCGTTGCTCCTTGAAGTACTCGCACGAGATTGAGCAAATATTGACGAAAACATGCTGAGTAATATTAGCACGTAAATAACGTTTGTTACATAGCGATGTGAGCGGTTACGCACTCGAAAGCCGCTTCACAATGTGCACAATGTGCAGCGCGTGGAAGAGCTGCCGTAGACGAGTGGTAGTGCTTTGCACCTCGTTGGCCAATTCCTGCCCAGCTGCCATGCTGTTAATTTTTTTTGGTAATCCCAGCGCGAATGTGTGTGGACCTTTCCTTGTGATGCGCACATTTCCTTCGTATGCTATAAGAAATAAGGCACGTTTCTCTCTTGTTCAACCCACGCAAAGTGGTTCGTCATTAGTATTTCTTTAAGTATTTTGGTTGTTCCTTGACTGACATAGGATGTAATGTTAACATGCAACCACCTGTGGCTGTCGCGCATACCCTCCAACCCTTGGCAAAGCATCACGGGTATGAACCGCATGTGATGGTTTTATTGTTAACCGCGACGTTGATGACCAGTCTGCCGCGTCAGTGCTGTATAGATCAATCACTAAACTCCGTCATACATGGATACCTTACGACGCTAATTTTCGTGCATAGCAAGCGACGGCACAGCCAGGAGAGCGCATATGCTTACGCAGCCAGGTACATAGATACGCTCCAAATGGTTCTAGTTCGCCAAAAGATACTTCGAATAAAAAAGAATAACCCAATTAACTGAACACGAAAATGAGAATACTGGCATGAATGGGCTAACGACACGCATAAGAATAAATCTGCATTTGCTGGTTTAGCAGCGATGCTAGTAGGGTAGTCTAACGCCTTCAAAATATAAATACGAGTATGTGGTAGCCAAACGTGAGGCGTAACTGGCGCACCAGCCAAAGATTCTGCTGTTGTCTGATACTTTGCTCACTTGGTTGTTTGTTACCTAAATAAGAAACAATTGATTTTTGTTTTGTTCAGTTCCTTCCAAGCACTCCTACAAATGTCGCACTAGCTTTTGTTCCGCAACCTGATCAACTTAACTTTGCTGTATATAGCTAACGAGACCAATTTTATTGTATATAGCTGACTAAATGGAAGGGAACAGTGTCTTGCTTTGCGCTTAGACAAGCCGACGGTTATTACATTTCTCAGTGTTCACTGTTCTAGCAATGATCAATAGAGCGCAACCACTAGATATTGCGAAAGGGCATTTTATGGCCATATTATGATCTTTGTCGACGTGTATGTAGAGGAGGGAGCGTTGTCCATGTATGCGTGATAATGTACATTTACATAGAGTTCAGAGGCACGCGATATTTCACGATCAAATAACGGTACGAAACATCTGAAGTCGCTTGCCCGGCACTTCCATACAGCAATTTATTGTTTTAGTACATCTTAGAAATTGGCCCATAGGAAATACTTTAAAGGCTGGCCATTTCAAATATAGAAGGCGATCCTCAACGAGCAATCCCGTCTGTTAATATTCGCGCCAGGCTTATTTGTCCTATTCATTTTTCTCCCTTTTTTCTACCCCTTTTTTTCTTCCTACTCTCATCTAGCCTATTTTAATCCCCTTCTTCGTCCCTAAACATAGTGGCATGCCAGCAGCTATACACGCGCCGGAAAGGTCCCCGTTTTTTTTTTAATAAAGAGTCTCTCTCTCTCTCTCTAACTGGCACTTACCTGGTCCAACCTAGTGTGTAGGTTCAGTTCGCGTGTTGTATTTGTCTTGTGTGAATAGAAGTTGTTTGTTAGCACACTTGTTTCATTGATATTACCACAAGATATTTATTTCAGCTCATCGCGACAAACAACACATTGTACCTTACCGGTTTTTCGGAGCCCTATAACAGGACGGACATAAAATGCGTCAAATCAGCGTTCGTGGCGAACCTAACAACAAGAACGGATAGAACAGTAGAATTTCAATACCACAATGTAAGTAACTCGAAGTATTTCTGCCTGATCTATCTATTGCTCATCTATCTGTATTCCTAGACATGCAATCCCGGCCTACAGTATTGCGCAGCAGCATAGCTGCGCAAAACGGTTGCGCGAAAATAAATCGATATCATTCCCTTCAATCCCGCACACGAACTGAGATCCACTTCTGCGCATTTCTTCCACAGCCTTATTGGCTGTGGAAGAAATTCGCAGAAGTGGATCTCACTTTCACAGCATATATCCACCTTATTGAAGGTGGATATATGCTGTGAAAGTTTATGGTTGTCTCAGGTTCAATGCACGCAAACTTTCAGAAGGCCAAACGGAGCGAATCTCCAGAGTAGAAGTCTGATGGCTAGGAGCTCGGTGGCTGGCCCGACAGACTCGGCTTCGATTCCAGCCACGGCGGTCACACTTTCGGTGGAGGAGAAAATGCCACAGGATCTTTAACTAAGTGTTAATAAGGAAGAAGAAATAGCTGACGTGACGCTATTTTTTCAACTGCTATATTTTATTTCAAACAGCGCAATCGACAGCGACCGCGAGAGTGTGGTACGCGAGTTCTTTGCTTTTTGATCGAGTAGACAAAGGCGTAGGTACCCACTGCTCTGCATTGTTTACGCTCATTGTCCTTCACTGGTCGCCTAACATAGGTTTTCCGTAAAACAAAGTCCTCGGACATTACAATATCCGTTATCGCCGCGCACTACCGAAACCGAGGTAGTAAAAATTTCCGGAGCTCTCTATTACGGCGTACATTGTAACCATAGCACTATCTTGGCAGCTAAGACACAACGAATAACAATTTTCCGACGGTAACGATCCGGGCGCTCGTAAGTAGCCTGGCAGCGCCGTCTGGGCAGCACGGTTACGTCTACTTAAAGGGATACTGAAAGGGCTTCAATTATGGCGTGCATACACATTGTGTTGGTTGCGCAGGCTGTTCTTATTGTTAGCAGAGCAATGTGAGTGATCGGCATTAAGTGTGCAATTTACTGCAATGCATTTCTATAGCCTGAAGAGGCTCAACCAGAAGTTTTCAATCGCCCCTGCCCTTACTTCGCCCATAGTCATGCAGCGTCACGATCGAGACTGGCCACTGACCTCAGGAGTCAGTTTTCTTTTCACTT
>JABSTT010004986.1:0-17870 GCA_013339685.2 Hyalomma asiaticum
AAAGCAAGGAGGAAACCAAGAAAGAATGTAGTATCAAACATCCGAAGAAGAACCGGTTTGTGGAATGTGCTACTAATGCAGTGTATAACATTCCTATGACGTGTGGCCATGCGTACGTGGGGCAGACTGGACGTTGCTGTAACACTAGACTAAGCGAACATCTGTCCAGCCTGAAAGGTCGCCCTAGTACGCATTTGGCCATGCATTGTAAGGAATGTGGGTGCACACCTCAGCTTGGAGGCACTGGCTTATTGTTTAAACACCGCAACAAAACCGCGAGGGAAATAGTAGAAGCCTTTTGGATTCATAGACTAAAGGACAAGTGCATCAGCCATCCTTCGGTAGCCTTATTAGATAAGGAGATTTCGATGTTGTCTGCTCATCTTCAATGACGTGTTCTTTTCATTTTGTCAGTGGTTGTGCATTTGACGTGTTTCTCAGTGAATATATGCGCGAATGGTGTGCGGATGGTATTTCTTTTTTCTTTTTTTTTGTGAGTGTAAGCGTGTGTGGACGCGATGACCTGGGGGAATCTAGTCTACAGTGATTATATGCGCGGATGGTGTGATCTCTGGAGGAATGGCGCAGACCAAGTTGGGTTTTTAAGCAATTGTTCTTTCAAAAATAAATCTGTTAGATTGCGCTTGTCTGTGTGTCTCCTTCCTTCGTCCCCGTTTGTTTCGCGCAGTACCACCATGAAATCGTTCCAACTAGGCCGGCTAGCCGTTTTACTTCAGTTCATTTCTAGTTCTTCCGGCCCTCTTTCTATATGTTCTAACTTTGACTTAAGAAACCCATCTGTTCTGGTGCCTTTAATAGCGGTCTGTGAATGCAGAGCACGGGTGTTAAGCTGGTTCCTAAAACTCGGACAGTGCCCAATTGACGTTTTGCTGGTGATTGGATGGCTGCCGCCCTCTGCAGGACATGGAAGAAGAATGGTCAAGATTTTGCGATCTGAGAGCAGAAGAAAGATCAGACACTTCAAGGATTGTCTGAAGGTGGCCTGTTCTTCTGCTTCCGAGGGGCGTCTCAATGTGAAGGCCTTTCGTGAGTAGCACCGACAGGCAAGCATCACGACTGAGGCTCTGTGGAACGACGTACGTCGGAACTTGCCAAAGAAGAAGAAGACAGAAGTACCCGAAGGACGCCTTCTGATACTAGAAGGTGCAAAGGTGGACAGAAGACGTCAAGAAGTCCTCAAGTGCGGACCAGTGCACTGCGTGGAACCAAGGCTCAGCATCGTCGACAAGTTGGCACTCACAAGAGACATTGCCAGGAGTGTTCCTGAGAATGAAAAGGAACGGTGTGTGGTGGAATGTGTGGACGTGATCGCCAAGGTTGAGGTGAGCGGTAGAACCACGGTTGATGTTGAGAAGACTGCTAAGTATTTGGTTGACGAAAGACTCCGTGTTGTGCAGGCCGACGAAGAAGGTTTTTTTGTTGTTTTACCAAATGAGTGTTATCTAGATAAAGCTGTCCAAGCAGTTCACAAGTGCTTCAAAAGATGTGACGTAAAGGTAGAAGATGCGAAAGAGAGGGCGGTTGAGCTACTAAAAGGATGCAACAAAGAAAAGCTCGCGCTAGAAGTAAAAAACTCGAAAGGAATGAAATTGGATATATTTTTTACCGCTAAAACACACAAGGAAGGCATTCCGTTCAGGCCAATCGTGTCGGAGAGAGGATCTTGGCAGGTCCTTGTAGCGGGATTCCTGCAGAAAATGCTGAATTCCTTGGTAGTACAGGATCCGTTTTTGTTGGAAAACTCTGACGGGCTTGTTAAGTTTTTGGGATCAGATCGTGTAAGTGGTTGCAACTGGGGATTTAGCATAGATGTTCAGGACCTCTTCTATTCATTGCCGCAAGGTCCCCTCATGAAAGCAGTTAACGACTGCATCACAAAGGACAACAATGAGATTGCCTTCCGCAACTTGTGTGGGATGACAGTTGAATCCTTCCTGGAAATTTCACTTTTCTATTTGCAGAATACGCATGTAAGATTTTGTGATGAAACTTACATACAGGCCAAGGGGGTGTGCATTGGATCAAAGGTGGCTCCTATCCTCAGCACCATTTTTCTGGCAAGTATTGATAGAGAGCTTCATGAGGAATTAGAAGGCATAACATACAACATATGCAGGTATGTTGATGACTATTTGATTTTGGGCAGACAAGAGGACAAGGAAGGGTTCAAGAATAGGGTAGTTGAGGCCTTCAATTCTCGGGGAAAAGGCTTGACATTTACGTCTGAGGTACCTGTAGGAAGCAAATTGCAGTTTCTTGACATTAAGTTAGAATTTCGACAGGGGCATGTTTGCTGGCAATTCTCACCTAGAGCAGGGAAGCCGCTTTTGAATTTCGCATCTAATCATTCCAGAATTGTGAAGAATGGTATTGTCATGTCTTGTTTCATATCAGCATTAAGAAAGTCTTGTTTTCATGCTGTGAAGTCTGTGTTTCTACGGCAAGTTGATCGTTTGCGAGAGGCAGGGTATCCCCTCACCGTGATGCAGGCTTCATACACTAGGCTTATCAGGAAATTAAAACAGGAAGAGGACTTTTGTGGTACTATTCCCAGAAAAAAAAAGATACAAATTCCAAGGTTTCAGTGATTCCGTACGTGCATGGCGTTTCACACAGACTGAAAAAGGTAGCCGAAAATTACGGAGTGAAAGTGGTGTTTTCAGCCCATAACCAAATAGGAAAGGTGTGCTCCAAGGTGAAAAAGATGATCGAAAGCAAGGAGGAAACCAAGAAAGAATGTAGTATCAAACATCCGAAGAAGAACCGGTTTGTGGAATGTGCTACTAATGCAGTGTATAACATTCCTATGACGTGTGGCCATGCGTACGTGGGGCAGACTGGACGTTGCTGTAACACTAGACTAAGGGAACATCTGTCCAGCCTGAAAGGTCGCCCTAGTACGCATTTGGCCATGCATTGTAAGGAATGTGGGTGCACACCTCAGCCTGGAGGCACTGGCTTATTGTTTAAACACCGCAACAAAACCGCGAGGGAAATAGTAGAAGCCTTTTGGATTCATAGACTAAAGGACAAGTGCATCAGCCATCCTTCGGTAGCCTTATTAGATAAGGAGATTTCGATGTTGTCTGCTCATCTTCAATGACGTGTTCTTTTCATTTTGTCAGTGGTTGTGCATTTGACGTGTTTCTATGTGAATATATGCGCGAATGGTGTGCGGATGGTATTTCTTTTTTTCCTTTTTTTGTGAGTGTAAGCGTGTGTGGACGCGATGACCTGGGGGAATCTAGTATACAGTGATTATATGCGCGGATGGTGTGATCTCTGGAGGAATGGCGCAGACCAAGTTGGGTTTTTAAGCAATTGTTCTTTCAAAAATAAATCAGTTGTTAGATTGCGCTTGTCTGTGTGTCTCCTTCCTTCGTCCCCGTTTGTTTCGCGCAGTACCACCATGAGAAAGTATTAATTTGCTCGCACCAGCAAAATCCTGGCGTAAGATAGACTTCGAGATACTTTTAAGAAAGTTCCTGGCACCGCGTGTCACTTTCCAAGGGGTAAGGAAAAATTACAAAACATCATGTTTACGCCCCAAAAGAAACAGCTTTGCATTTATTAACGATAGGGGTCACGAGACAATAGTTACACCGTTTCGAGATAGCGTTAAAATTGTCTTGATGAATGATCAGCGGGATAGTTTAGTAATCTGTATAGCATGCTGCCATCGGCACATATTCTAATACCATTCGAGGATGCGTTAGTTGGAGGACATTTATACAGATAAGGAAATGTAGTGTGCCACGTAGTAGATAAGGAATAGTAGTGGGCCCTGTGGCACGCCAGACGAGACACGGAAGGAGTGAGAGGAAGAATTATTAGCTGTCGTAAACTGCTTCTCGTTAGAAAGAAAATCTTCATCTCAAAAGATGAAGATTTTGACTCGGCCGCCCTAAGTCTAAAAACCATCCTTCACAAACAAAAATATCCACCATGTGTTATCGACGACGCCGTCCAGAGGGCCAGAACACTGAACCGACAAGACGTCATTTCGAACCGTCCCGCACAACGCGACTCTAAACGTACAAACCTGTGCTTGACGTACAGCACGAATTTCCCCAATGTAAACAATATCCTAAGGTGGCACTGCAACATTATAGAACAAAGCGAGCGACTTAAGCGTGCATTTCGATCCGCCCCTTGTGTTACCTACAGACGATGACGTAACCTCAGGGACACGCTTGTGCACTCGCGATTAGCTACATCACGGCCACACAACGGATGCAGGTCATGCCTGAAACCAGAGTGTCTTGCCTGTAAGGTAATGCAGCAGACTAGTACTGCCAAAAGCTCCCAATCACAGTATTCTGTGAAAATTCGCGGTAATGTAACATGCGATTCCTCAAATGTTATTTATCTGCTGGAGCGTTCTGTATGAAGAATGCAGTACATAGATCAAACAGAAACCTCATTCAGGCTCCCCTTCAACAACCACAAAGCCCATGCCAAATCTATTCCAAATCTACCTCTCTCGAAACATCTAAACCTACCAAATCATTCATTCGATAAACTAACAGTGACACTATTAGAAACGGGCTTCAAATCAGAGCGAGAACGTGAGCAACGAGAATCGTATCTAATATACCGGTTCAAAACAATCGAGAAAGGTATGAATGAAAACCCAAGGACCATCGGAATAACAAAATCACTGGCAAGCGTTTAACCAGTGGCACCGTATGTACAGCGGGAATCGGACCATTGAAATATGACGTGTTTTTCCAAAGCGAATGATGTAAACCTATTTCATGATTTTTTTTCCCTTTTTATTACTTCCTGACCATTCATCTTTTACCTCTCTTATTCTAATTATTTCTCTAAAACTCTTTTTTTCCTCCTGGATGTCGCCAAACGTAGAGGCACGTCTGTGCACGTTCTTGCCCGTCCGGACGCAGACTTGTAGACGCCATCGCCATTGACGTCATTGCAATTGTACTCACCCACCCCCACCCGTTTCCTTTCTTCCTACCTTTTTTCTGTCCTTTTTTATTTATATTTTTATTTTTTGACATCGACTCTCCTGAGGGGGCCTGAACTATATACTCATGACTGTTGCATGTTGGGTCCGGCCACGAAAACAACTTCGTAAAGAGGGGAGGGGTGGAAGTGGGAGGGGGGGAGATGGTGCTCGCATATGACGCACGTCGTCTGCGTTACTTCCACTCTTCGGTCCGTTTCTTTCAGGTCCTCTATCCTTCCTGTGCTTTTTCTTTTCTCTTCTTTTCTTATTCTCTCTATATTGTTTTATTTCTTCATTTTTTTTTCTTTTTTAAGAAAAAAGCTCTCTCTGACAGGTATAAATAGAAGCGGGAATACAACCATAGGCATTCCTGATGAAGGCCGTTCTCCGGCTGAAACGTCGAATAAACGCTTTCCGCATTTTTGTTGCCCATTCCGAGGGTCTACTACTCATCTCTGTCTTCACGCCTCCGGCCTATTCACCACCATGACTGCTATATATATATATATATATATATATATATATATATATATATATATATATATTGTAAAGAAGAGAGACGTAGACACAGCGCCTTAGCTGCAGGCCGGCTGTTCTATTCTGACCTTCGTCTTTCTCTGCTTCCCTAGCCCGCTTTTTCCAAGCGCTAGCGTCAGAGGCCCAGTGCAGCTTTTCGCCATTACACTCGGCCACGACTGCGAGTGTCGGTAACACCCGAAACCGCCAGAAATTGCCTCTGGTGGACGGCATTGACTGTGCCGAAGCGGTCGCTGGCCTGGTGCGTGCTGTGACCTGATACAGAATGTTGCCGGTGACGACTCCGGTGGACGAAACTGGCTGTTGCGGGAGGGTCGGAGCTGCCTCTCAAGTTTGCCCCGGCGCAGGCTCCCAAGTCGGCCCAGTCTCTGTGGATGTTGTAGGTCTCGGCTACGCCGCAGCTTGGATTGGAGTTCGTCCCGAACTGTCTCCGGTGGGCGACCTTGACTGTACCGTTGCGGTCGTTGAATGCCGAGCAGGCCTTTATGCCATCCCAGTTTCGTGCCCTCGTGAAGACTGAGTTTATTCGTACTTCCGTACCGTGACTGAGTAGTATCTGCAGGAAAAGGAGGCTGAGCAGGAAATTCTTCGGCCACAAAGGCTTCATTGGTGGCACTTAAATGGGACGACGTTCCTTTGCATTTGGCCAGTAAAGCCGTTGGTAGTCGAGGATGTTGGTCCAACGGGTCATGAGGCACACTTTTCCTGTGATCGGTGGGCCCGTCATGCCACTGGTGCGGCAGCGCATGAGGTGAGGGCGACTCCTTCGGATGCAGAGGGCATTCGACCTCTGGCAGTGGTAGGGTTGTGTCGGATACCATCGCAGAGCCCGATGCGCACAGCGGAGAACGCAGCGTGCGACTGGTTTGCGTGGCACAGGCGCTGCCAGTTACGCTTCCAGTCAAAAGCTTGCAGGCGGGCTCCTCAACACCGAGGTTTCGCCCGTCAGTACCTTGTTCTTGAAGTTGCCTGATGTCACTCTTGGTCTCGTTGTCGATGGGTAGTGATGGTATTTGAAGTCGCGGGGCATTCAGCCCTTCAGAAGCCGGAGCATCCATGTCCTCAAATACTGGTAGGCTCGGCGGCCGCATCTCCGGTTGCTCTGGGTTGAAAATGCTGTGCGTTGTTTGCAATGCTGCCCCAATGCCAGCCACCAACCCAGAACCCGAGACGCACACAGGTGTACAAGACTGGGTATTGGCGTCTGTAACAAGGCAGTCAGCGATGGACTCCGTCGAGGGGCTGGCGGCTTTTCGCCATTACAATATATATATATATATATATATATATATATATATATATATATATATATAAAAGGTGCGCCCAAACAAATACGGTCGGAATTTTCCGATTGCCCACACTAGGGCGAGGCATTCACGCTCTGTGATGGAAAACTTGCGTTCGGATGAGCAGAGGAGGCGGCTGGCATAAGCGATTACACGATTTTGACCGTGCTGCAGCTGGGCGAGAACAGCGCCGATGCCATGGCCGCTGGCGTCGGTGCGAACTTCTGTAGGAGCTGAGGGATCAAAGTGGGCCAGGATGGGTGGAGAGGTAAGCAACTGGATCAGCGCGCGAAAGGCATCATCCTGTTGTTGTTGTTATGTGGGGTTTAACGTCCCAAAACCAGCTCTGATTATGAGAGCCGCCGTAGTGGAAGGCTCCGGAAATTTTGACCACCTGGGGTTCTTTAACGTGCACTGACATCGCACAGCACACGGGCCTCAACATTTCGCCTCCATCGAAATGCAGCCGCCGCGGCCGGGATTCGATCCCGCGACCCTCGGATCAGCAGCCGAGTACCATAGCCACTAGAGCACCATGGCGGGGCGCATCATCCTGTTCCGGTCACCAAGAAAATGGTACGTCCTTCTTGAGCAATTGCCTGAGGGGACGGGCAATGTCGGCGAAGTTCCTGAAGAAACGGCGGAAATAAGAGCACAGGCCAACAAAGCTTCGAAGATCTTTGGTCGATCTTGGTACGGGAAAGTTTTGGACGACGCGCACTTTATCGGGATCAGGTTGCACACCTTGGGCGTTTACAAGGTGGCGTTTACAAGTAATTTCTCGGCGGCCAAAGCGGCACTTAGAAGAGTTGAGCTGAAGGCCTGCTCGTCTGAAGACTTCAAGAACTGCCGATAGGCGGGTAAGGTGGCTTTGAAATGTCGGCGAGAAGACGATGACATCATCCAGATAGCAGAGGCATGTCGACCATTTATATCCACGGAGGAGCGAATCCATCATCCTTTCAAACGTCGCTGGGGCATTACATAATCCGAATGGCATTACCTTGAACTGGAAAAGTCCGTCTGGGGTTACAAATGCGGTCTTTTCACGGTCCCGATCGTCGACCGAAATTTGCCAGTACCCTGACCTTAGATCGATGGAGGAGAAGTAGGCGGATCCATGTAAACAGTCGAGATCGTCGTCAATCCGCGGCAGGGGGTAGACGTCCTTACGCGTAACTTTGTTCAGGTGACGATAATCTACGCAGAAACGCCAACTGCCGTCCTTCTTCTTGACTAACACGACCGGCGATGCCCATGGGCTACACTAATGCTCAATGACGCCTTTCGTGAGCATTTTTTCGACTTCACGCTGAATTACTTGTCGCTCAGCGTGGGAGACGCGATAAGGACGTCGTCTAATTGGGTTGGCGTCTGCAGTATTGATTGCTAGAGTGACCAGAGATGTCTGACCGAAAGGGCGGTCGTCGAAGTCAAATATGTCGCGATAGGACAACAATATGCGCCGTATGTCGGCTAGCTGTGCTGGGTGGAGGTCAGGCGCGATCATCTTGTCAATGTGGTCACCAGCGGGACTCTGCGAGGAGGAGGACGAAACAGACGAAACAGAATATATATATATATATATATATATATATATATATATTATCAGTACCGATTCTGATAGCCACAGCGTATAAATATCAGACACTGCTTGTAACACGGTTTTCCGACGAAGGCCGGTCCCGCGGCCGAAACGTCAAAAATATACTGCTTCTTCACCACGTCTGACTTTTTCTTCGTATTCGCAACCAAGCCCAGTTAACCTTTCTTCAGCGTATATATATATATATATATATATATATATATATATATATATATATATATATGTGTGTGTGTGTGTGTGTGTGTGTGCGTGTGTGTGTGTGCATGCCAAATAATTTGACGGGTGCCTGCCAGCAGCATATTAGTCCACCTATATATATATACTCGTGTAACATTTATCCCGAAATCTAATAGTTTAATTTTCTTAAGTATTAACCTTCAGTAAGTTGTTACTAAACTAGTTTTAAACACATGTCATGTGCCCTTTCATCTTTTCTGAAGAAACAGTTTCAAATAGATGTGTGTCGCCAAAGTGCATCATCGTCGAATCGTCGCCCTTTGTAGCAGCGACAGCACTAACGGACATGCTAAAGGTGTAACTCGAGAAGGTCTGCATTGCTGACTGCTGAATAAATTATATTCAAAGAAGACTGCTCTTCATAGATTATCGGAAGCAAGAATCAATCCAATAAGAACTGTATTCTTTCAATGCAGGCTACTGAGCATAAATTAAATTCCTATGGGATAACCCTTAAATATGCCACCTTGTGCGAATAAATTTGGAATATATTACACCAAATTTAGCCATTTTAGGACACAAGCAGAAAAGCCGCATCACCACAAATATGATGAATCATGAGTACAATAAACAAAAGGAAGGAGACTTCAAAAGATAACGCAAGGAAGATAAGAGCTTTTGAATAATATGAGGTAATATGATGCACCTAGGTCACAGGCATGAAATTGACGACGATGCGTAGCAATGTCAAGGCAGAGAAAACAAGAACTGCAGGGGGTATTACAAAGACTTGACACTTGCACGCGAGGCATTTCTTGTGAACTAGACCCAGTCTATCTATCTATCTATCTATCTATCTATCTATCTATCTATCTATCTATCTATCTATCTATCTATCTATCTCAACGACTACTCCTGGTGCTCTTTTTGTGGTCTGGTCCCCTTCATTTACCCCAAAATTGCATGATCTATCTATCTATCTATCTATCTATCTATCTATCTATCTACCTATCTATTTCAACGACTACTCCTGGTGCTCTTTTTGTGGTCTGGTCCCCTTAATTTACACCAAAATTGTCATGGTTGGGTACGATTGCATGACAAACACGTATTGATCTTGATATCGCTAATATGGCCTGCTTCTTATACGCGCCACGAATAATGATCACACTGGCTCATACCCGCCTGGGGAATACGGGTACGCCTCATAGGAGATTTAATGTTCATATTGCAGCCTATGCCACTCGAGTATTAACAAAAAGAAACCGAAAATTTGATGAGAACACTATGCGTGTGCGTTAAACAACAAGAAGAGTTACCATTTTTACGATTGTTTGAATTAAATATAGGCAACACGAGCAGAGAGGCACACAGAGATGTGCTGTAATGACCGAAGCAACGTACGACGCTTTAGGCGTTAGAAATTCAACTCGAGAACCTGTGGTGGCAATCAAGTATGGTATACGGCTCGTTCAAGGCAGGTCCCCAGTTGTGGTAATCGTTCGTATGGTGATGTGATACACGCAATACTATACCCCACCAGGCTTATTGTTCAGATTTTCTCGACCGCTTGGAAATACCCCAACGAAAGAGGGTTATGCTCCATCGTGCACTGGAAGGCACAACTCGCTTAGAAAGCACCGGAAAGCGCGTTAAAAAGCATGTCATGCCCCATTTTTGTATGTTCAGTGTTTAAGAGTTGTTTATCAGATTCCGCTATTCACTTGCCTCGTGTACGTCGGCAAGACCACTCAGAGAACACTGAAATTAATTCAAGGGCGGGGCTTCATCTCATCTGGCATCTAATTGCCGGTCATGCCAATTTAATTGCCTGTTCGCAAGAACCGTGATTTTGTTTCGTCATCCTCATGAGACAACGCGACTAATCCCGGAGGCATTTTGCGTGGCGCAGAACGCCGCACTTTTGTTCCAACCATCTACGTCACCAAATAAAAGGCAGTTTTATTTGATTATATTCGATTATGAACAAGTGCCCAGAATTTTCTCCTTGTTGTAGCTGTTATGACATGCTCGATGGGCTTCCTATAAGTGTTTTCTTGAGTGCGTTAAAAAGTCACAGTTTCACCAGAAGGGGCGAAGCAGTGCTTGCAATAGCATTGAATGGTATAATATAGGATACACCGCACCTTTAGCTTCAATCTGAATTCTAATGATGGAGGGCTTATTACGTCAGCATGCTGGTGTGCTTGGGTGTCGCCTAGAGATGGGCAAGGAGGAGGAGGAAGGAAGGGGAAAACAGAAAGGCAGGGAGGTTAACCAGAAGGGAGTCCGGTTGGCTACCCTACACTGGGGGAGTGGGAAGGGGGAATAGAAAGATGGGAGAGAGAGAAGGAAGGGGAATAATGAAAAAGACGTTGTCGGACAAGTCCAGCTGTCAAAGGCGTTCACGCAAACCAGTCGTCTTGAGAAAGCGTAAAAGTGCTTTTAGTGCCTTGTGGACCGACGAGCGATGAGGGCGGTGTTCGAGTAGCATCTGTAAGGATAGTGGCCGATCGTCAAGGTGGTGTAGCGTCTCAGCAAGGATTTTCCTTTCCTCGACGAATCGCGGACAGTG
Source organism: Hyalomma asiaticum (assembly GCA_013339685.2). Classification (NCBI taxonomy): domain Eukaryota; kingdom Metazoa; phylum Arthropoda; class Arachnida; order Ixodida; family Ixodidae; genus Hyalomma; species Hyalomma asiaticum. The sequence goes on from JABSTT010004986.1 coordinate 11,172, forward strand.
GCACAGCAGATGGTCCAGGGTTTCGTCGGTGTCGCACATCTCGCAGGTTGCACTGTCGATCGCTCCAATTAATGCGGAGTATGCCTTTGTGAAGGCAACTCCCAGCCAAAGTCGACAAAGAAGCGAGGCCTCATGTCGAGGAAGTCCTGATGGAGGGCGGAGATGCAGGGAAGGGTTTAGCTGGTACAGTCGCGTTCGTCTGATGTTTGGTGAGTTCCACTCAACCAGTGAGAGACGGCGTGCCAGGTGTCGAAGCTGCATTGCAGCATCTGTCCTTGAGAGTGGAATTGAAATAATGTTCGCTTCTTGATGTGAAGTGCGAGCTGCGCCATCTGCGGACTCGTTGCCGCTGATTCCGCAGTGGCTGGGCACCCACTGAAAGTCAATCTCGTGGCCATTTTCCCGGAGGTGGTGGTGAACCACGATTACATCGTACGTCAGCTGCTCGTGGCATCCGCGCCTAAGAGCTGACCGTATGCACTGCAACGCCGCCTTCGAGTCCGAAAACACAGCCCATTTCCTCGGCCTCTCAGTACGGATGAATTCTAGCGCACGACGTAGAGCCGTGAGTTCTGCCGCCGCGGACGTCGTGACATGAGACGTCTTTAGTCGAATCGTTATCCCCTGCGTTGGTACGATCACCGCTCCGCCAGAACTGGACGACGTAGTCGATCCATCGGTGTATACGTGTACGTGGTTACCGTACCGTTCGTACAACAGGTGTAAGCTGAGTTGCTTTAGCGCAGATACTGGTAGATCTGTCTTCTTCTGTATCCCAGGAATTGTGAGGTGTACTTGTGGGAGACTCAAACACCACGGAGGGAGCACTCGCTTAGCCGCAGGCGTGTACCCTGGAGTAAACGCCGCACTGTGTGCATTGACATTAGCGCCTGAATGAAGTGCGGGGCCTTGCAGCAACGAGGCTCGCCAGATGGTGTGAGGGAGTCCTAGCCACATGCCTGAGGTGAAGTCGCATGGTCTCAACGGCGATGTGCGTCGTGATAGAGTAATCCTGCGCTATGGCAATGGTTTCAGCCGTTGACGCGCTGCGTGGTAAGCCAAGGCATATCTTAAGAGCTTGTGCTTGAATGCTCTGTATCGTGCGCAGGTTAGTCTTGCAGGTGTTGGCGATAGCAGGTAGGCTGTACCGCAGGAATCCGACGAACAGCACTGTGTACAGCTGTAGCATAGCGTGTATGGACAGGCCCCAGTTTTTCCCTGCGAGGAATCTGAATAAGTGCCAGATAGCAGTCAGCGGTTTCTTCACGTAGTTCACGTGCGGAGTCCAAGACAGGTCTCTGTCAATTACCACTCCCAGGAACCTATGACTTCGGCAGTATGGTATTACTTGACCGTTAATGGCGATGTTATATGCAAACATCGGTTTCCTGGTGAATGCCACCATTGCACACTTTTCGCATGAAATGTCTAGTCCTTGTTTCTGAAGGTAACGTGACGTCGTCGTGACTGCCTTCTGAAGCCGAGCACGAAGCTGAAGCCGTGTCACAGCGGACGTCCAAACGCAGATGTCATCGGCATAGATGGAAAGTCGTACGGTGCTGGGCAGATGATTTACTAATCCAATAAGGGCTAGGTTAAAAAGCGTTGGACTTAGCACTCCGCCTTGAGGGACTCCACGGCTAACGTGATGCTTTGGTGTCGGGCCGTTCTCTGTGTGAACGTAGAACGTCCTCATCTGTAGGTAGCTGCATACCCACGTATACATCTTGCCACCAAGTCCTACAGCGTCTAGTGCACTCAGAATGGCTTCATGGGTGACATTGTCGTAAGCGCCTTTAACGTCCAGGAACGCAGCGGCAGATAGTCGCTTACAGGCTTTCTGTAGAGATGGGAAAAGCGGCTCACTTGACTGAGCGGCTCAGAACGGCTCAGCTCACTGCAATGATCCGGTTCATTTCAACGGCTCACCGGCTCACCGGGTCCGAGGGAAAACGCTCTAGCGCGAGGAAAGGACGGGACCGGCCGGAGCGGTGGGCGGCTGTTCCGCTGCCTTGCATTCGCGTCCGTGGTTTGCCCATGTCACTGGGGGCCCTGTTAACATCCCTGCTTAAGGCAAGCGAAGCACACATAACTTCCGCGTATATGACTTCCGCACAATTCAACTCTGCGAGGGACCTTATATTGCAGTGATCGTTCTACACGTAAGTATTAAGTATAATATGCGCTAACCATTAAAAAACTAACTGCAGGGTATGTGAGAGCTTTTCTCTATTTTTGTTTCCGGTTCATGCAGTTTTGTTAGGAGAGACACATTTTCATTCGCTGAGGGGTTAGGTGGGTGGCAGAAATTACGAGGCGCTTAGCAGATACTAACATGCATAATAATCTTATTTCACAACAATACCACAAAACTTGATTCGACCAACATGTCTTCCGAAAATCATATAACCAAGAAAGTTGAAACGCTGCGCGCGTGTGTATGAGTGTCTCTTTTCTGTCTGTGGCTCCGTATCCAGTTTGTGCTTTTTTATTCTTCCTAGAAAGTATGCCTGCCTCCGCTTCATGGAATGGCATACAATCAGCCTTATCGGCGCGGTACCGGCTCGTCTACAATTCACCACGTATCCGGTCGTCATTCATTTTCCATCGGCACATTTCGCTAGAAAGAACGTGACATGTTCTTGCTGAGAACTCGGTTTGTGCACTGGACTGGAGCACGCCGCCCATTATTAGATATTGCTACCCTTGACTCTTGACCATCGTGAATGCGAAGAGGGCAAACAAAAGCCCCTGTTTCTGCGCGTCAAGTGTTGGCTAAGTCCATAGTAGCCACGTGAAAGCGTGGCATCGTCTGCTAATCCTCCACGAGGAGGATTAGCAGATTGACACTAAATTTATTTGCTGTGCGGCGCCACCGTGTGCGGACATTGTGAATATATGCACTATCATGTCGAAAAATAAGAAAATTTGTAAGCTACCCCTGATGTCGTTCTTTATTCATCTTGGTTCTCTCAGAATTTTGTGCTGCTTTTTCCCTTTTGCAACAGCAAACTCCTTTTCTTTCTCTGAAACACGCTCACCTTTCGACAAATCACATTACTGCTAAGAAAAGAGAGATTCCTGAGGTAAAAACAAAACTACGCGGCACCGTTCCAAATTGGCCCGGGTTTTCTTTTTCAACGGAAAAAAATAAGCACCTCCTTTCGGTTCTGCTGCACGGCAGTGCAAAGAAAGGGTCGTTACTTGGAAAGTGCGCTTTTGTGGCGCCGCGCATATTTACAACAGTTCCATAAGTAATTACAGCCGCACCAAGGGAGCGTTAAACAGATACAATGAAGATTTCCCCACGCTGTGTGCGAGACAACCCCCTTCACGTTTGAAAAGTACATGTGAGATCTGCTTCGAAATATCCGGAAAGCAGCACTTGCCGTGTTTCACTGTCCCGTGTCGGGACCTGTCTTAAATCAAGCACTTAATTTTAAGAAAGACGTCGAACAATTTCTGTGCAGCCCATATAAACAGATCAAAACGAAGTGCGATCATGCCATGATTTTTTTCCAACATGCGTCACGACGAAATAATATGAAGCCTTGACACAACACGGCATGTTATTGGTTTTACTGATGTGCTAAAATACGTGCTCAGGAAGTTCAGAGGACCGGATGATATGTGTGACATATTTATAACTATACTAATGCGCACTAATGAGGACGTAAGCTACGTTGACCTGTTGTCTTTAATGACACCAAATGCCCTTCGAAGTGTTGCAAGAGCACACGATGAACTGCCTCACGCAGCGCATACAGCGAGCGAGATGCGAGTAGCGCGAGTCAGCCCACGACGGCCAACACTCGTCGCCGCCGTCGAAACGAAAAGCGATCCAGGTACTTCTGTTCAGCACGGCTCACCGCGGCTCATTGAGCGAGAGACCACCGCCTTCCGCTCTCGGCTCTCTGAGCGAGAGAAAGCACGGCTCACCTCGGTTCACTGAGCGAGAGAGAGTCCCAAAGAACCACCGCTCATTTTTACTGAGCCGGCTCACCTCGGCTCTCTGAGCGAGAGAGAACGCACGGTTCACTGAGCGAGAGAGAACCGCCGTCCGCTCTCCCAAAGAACCGCCGCTCAGTTTTACTGAGCCGGCTCACTTCGGCGGCTCTCTGAGCGAGAGAGAACGCACGGTTCACTGAGCGAGAGAGAACCGCCGTCCGCTCTCCCAAAGAAGCGCCGCTCAGTTTTACTGAGCCGGCTGACTTCGGCTCTCTGAGCGAGAGAGAACGCACGGTTCACTGAGCGAGAGCGAACCGCCGTCCGCTCTCCCAAAGAACCGCCGCTCAGTTTTACTGAGCCGGCTCACTTCGGCTCTCTGAGCGAGAGAGAACGCACGGTTCACTGAGTGAGAGCGAACCGCCGTCCGCTCTCCCAAAAAACCGCCGCTCAGTTTTACTGAGCCGGCTCACCTCGGCTCTCTGAGCGAGAGAGAACGCACGGTTCACTGAGCCAGAGAAAACCGCCGTCCGCTCTCCCAAAGAACCGCCGCTCAGTTTTACTGAGCCGGCTCACCTCGGCTCTCTGAGCGAGAGAGAACGCACGGTTCACTGAGCGAGAGCGAACCGCTTCCCGCCCTCGGTTCACTGAGCGAGAGAGAACCGCCGTCCGCTCTCCCAAAGAACCGCCGCTAATTTTTACTGAGCCGGCTCACCTCGGCTCTCTGAGCGAGAGAGGAAGAGATTCTTTATTGCTGTGGAAAGGTGGAAAGGGGGAGGGGAGTGCACGATAACTGTCTCCGGAGAGGACACCTCAACCGGTACACTCAAAGGGAAGGGGATATGAAAGAATACCAAGGAAGGATGGAGTTCGAAACACACGCACACACACACATACACACACGTCCCACCGAGTCAAAGTCAGCAGGGAGCGAGCTGTCGAGCGGGGTTAAAACCGCCCGGTCCGCCCGGAGTCCTCGATGAAGGTGAGGACTGCGGCGAGAGCGGAGCGTGACGTTCGGAGCAGCCTGTTGGAAAGAGCACGTCTTTTACCGTGGCACAGGGCAGCCCGAGGTTGCGGTAGCGAGCGCGCAACTGCTCGCGCTCGCTGTCGAAGGCCGGGCACTCGCACAGGAGGTGGGAGAGGGTTTCATCCTCTCCGCAGTCGCGGCACGCAGGAGAGGAGAAACCGCGGAGTCGATGGCGGCGCTCTGCTGGCCAAACACCACCGGCGCGCAAGGCGAGGAGGAGAGTGCGCTCTCGCCGGGAGAATCCAGTTGCCGGGAGTGGGCGTGGCTGGCTGCTGTCAACAACGCGGGCGTCGGGATGAGCGCGCGCGAGCTCTCTGCGAAAGTTTATCCTCGCGGAATCGTAAGAGCTCGCGCAGTCGCTCATCGGGGTGTCCGGGCTGTGGGCGCATTTTGCGAGGTCATCTGCTGCCTCGTTGCCCGCAATGCCTACGTGCGCAGGGAGCCACTGAAGGACCACGTCGAGTCCGCTCTCCTGCAGGGATAGAAGGCTGCGGGCAACACGTTGGGCGAGCGGCGGGCCGCGTTCCTCCTTCGCGATTAGACGCAGGGCCGGCTTCGAGTCACAAAAAATGACTGCAATTGTGACGGCCGGCGTTTCCCGAAGGAGGTCCACGGCCAGTTGGAGCCCGACGAGTTCGGCTGTCGTCGACGAGGCACAGTACCCGAGTCGGCACTGTTTGGACACGCCGAGTCCGGGCGCGGTGCAGGCAGCAGCAGCCGAACGGTCCGCCAACACCGAGCCATCCGTGAACAGGTGTGTCTGTCCGGCAAGGTCGTCGTGCATCCTCGACGCCGCCTCCTGCGCGACCGCACCGCGAGGCATGTGCCGCTTCTCGCGCACTCCCGGGAGAGTCACACACACGCGCAGGTGAAGGTCGCGGTGAGGGGCAGGCCAACGCGCACAAGACGCGGGGTCGTCGCACACGATGCCTTCATAGATGTCCATGATGCGCCCCACGCGCGACTCGGGAACACTGTGCAGGTACTGGAAGAGCGGGCCAGCGCCGGGCGCACGATGGAGACGCTCCATGTGACACAGGGCTCGCATGTCGGCCGTGAGAGATGGAGGCCACGCACGAGCCTCCGCCAAGGTGTCCACAACACGAGAAGAACGAGGCATCCCATGGCACATGCGGAGAACTCGGCGGTGGTCACGGTCGATCTGGAGCCACTGTATCGCAGACACACTGCACATGGGAAGGGCATAAAACACGAGGGATAGTGCCATTGCCTCATAAATTGCACAGGCAAATGAGGGGGGGGGGGGGCAACCATTCCCTCGTGCTAGCAGCCTGCGCACACAGAACTCCACGCGGCGAGTGGCCTGACGAATGCGCCGCACCTCGGGGTACCATCGCAAACGATCGTCGATCGTCAGCCCGAGGTACCTCACGCTGTTCCGCCAGGTGATGGGCGCACCGTGGAGCTGAAGGCACGGCATGGTGCAGCGCGGGGCGGCTCGGGGGTGGACAACAATAAGTGCCTCAGTCTTCGCCGGCGAGATGGTGAGTCCGATGCCGGCGATGAAAGTGGCCACACAGTCGAGCGCCTGCTGCAAGGATGCACGCACGGTGCTGGTTTGCGGCGAAGCTCACCCCTGCGGAAATAAAAGCACGCGTACCCTAAATCAAATGATGCGGAGATCTCCGATATCGGCCGGAGCACGAACAGCAGTGTAGTTTCCAGAAATCACTTTGTCTGGTGGAATCCATGCAAAATTATTT
>JABSTT010004987.1:0-22079 GCA_013339685.2 Hyalomma asiaticum
CGCCCAACAATAGCAAAGTCTGCCGCACTAATCTGACGATCTCGATTGTAACGAGGGAATATATAAAAATCCAGGCATAAGGTACTTCAACCGCACGAAAAGGAAATCATAACTTCCAGCCGTTTACGTCACAAACCCATAGTGTAGGGCTCCTAAAAAGGCCACTAACTACAACGGCCGGTAAAATAAAGCAAAAATGGGAATATTCTAAATTTAGGGGGAAGACGTAAATTTTATTGACAAAGATAGACGAACAACCGCTCGAGCAGGTACTAAGATTCAGCGACCTAACTAAATCCCTATCGAGGTCGCGTGTTCACACGCTTGACGCGTGACATTGCTCAAGTAAGAGGATTGCCTCACGCGGCTTTCCCCATTGCAGATTTAAGTGACACTGCGGAAGCCCTCCGGTACTCCGTATAGACGACAGGCTCCCCAATCACTTATTGGACGAAGAGACTGGAAGAGGGCTGCTGTTATTCCATACACGAAAGTTTTAGTAAACTAGCTTCAAGCTTTCAAAAGATGCATGTATGCATTACCAGGATTTACAGAACTTAGTATTGTTTAAGATCGACCGTTTCAGGGAGTACTTTAAAACGATTTGACATAAACTATCTTGAGCTTAGTAGCCAACATTTAAACAGTTGCTATAAACTCGATATCTTCCAATGAAAACTTGTAAAGCATCTTAAATAGTGTCCACAGGATGTATTTCCATGGTAAATATCATCATCGTCACCACCACCACCACCATCATCATTAGCCTATAAAGTCCACTGCAGGACGAAGGCCTCTCCCAACGATTTCCACTTCCCGTATCCTGAGCAAGTTAATTTCCACTTTATGCCCGCGAACTTCTTAATTTAATGGCTCCATCTAACCTTATGCCTGCTTCTACTGCGTTTTTATTCTCTTGGAACACATTCTGTCGCTCTTACGGTCCATGTCTTATCTGTACTTCGCAAAATATGCCTTGCCCAGGTCCACTTCCTTCTTTTTTTTTATATAAGAATATCAGCTACCCTTGTTTGACCTCTGATCCACTACGCTCGTTTCTTATATCTTTCTTAGCTTTACACCTATCATTTTTCTTTATGTTGCACGCTGCGTGCTCCAGAATTTTGTAGCTAGATGTTCAGTTAACCTCCATCTTTCTGCACCGTACGTTAGTACTGGGGGAATGCAGCGACAAAATACTGTTCTCTTTGGTGACAGTGGCAAGTTTTCAGCCACGATTTGGGAATGTCTCCCGAATGTGCTCCATCCACGGTGAATTTCCTTTGCATGGGTAGTTTCCTGGTAATAACTGCTCAAGATATACGTATTCGCTCGCACTTTGTAAGGGTTGACTGTTAATCTTAAAATTCCGTCCCTTGGCTAGACTGTTGATCCCAATGCTAATCTTTCGCCTCCTCACGTTTAGTCCTACTTTAAGGCTTTCCCGATTTAGGTTCTCAGTCAAGTTTTGTAGTTCATCACTGTCATCGATAAAGGGCACAATGTCACTTGAAAACCTTAAATTCTTGAGATATTCCCTGTCGAACCGATTCTAATTCGCTTTTCTTCCCCGTTAGACGTTCGAACACTTCTAGGAATGCAGTGAACAACATCGGGTGGATTGTACCTCCTCGTCTGACTCATCGCTTGATCGGAATTTTTCTGCTGTTTCATGTATGAGTAGTGTGGCTGTGCAATCTTTGTATATGTTACTTATGGTTTTCACGCATACGTCAGGTACACCTTGCCGACGCAAAGCTTCTAAAACTGCTAGATTCCAGAATGATAAACATGCAATGAATTTAATATGATTAGTCTACTGAGAAAGTCGGCAAGATTAGAAAATGGCCAGGTGACTGGGCTCTCTCGCTTAGCCACATCAGAGCCTTCAAGAGGGGGAGAGGGTTATGTCGGCCTCAGAGGGGGTGGTACACCCCCCCCCCCCTCCCGTCGGTGCCCCAGTGAATGCTTTGCATGCATATGCTGTTCTAGGAGCTGTTTGGGCGCCACAATAGAGTTTCATACTATTAACTAGAGGGCCATCTGGCGCTGCGATCGTTCAACGACCATGGGAATTATGGGAAGTACAGGCTTCGGATTGGCTCGTGTTGGCTTGCGAACTACGCTCAAGCCATTTACTTCTTCAGTTTTGGTTGTGTTTCCCGCGTACTCTGCGGCGAGGTTGTTCGAGGTGTGCAACGTACTCGGGAGAAACAAAAGCTAGAAAGATAAACAGCTTCGACTGCAACCAAAGCTAGATCAACACACATGGCGAAAAACCAGCATCGCACTGCCACAATACGCGATTCCACCAGCCTCTTTTATTATGTTCGCCACTCAGTATTTTCTCGTTAGTGGTCTGGTGCGCTCTCGATAGAAAGCCTGCGCGAAAGGCGAGCTTGCGAACATTGTCGTTCAAGCCGCGTCCATGTACTTGCTTGCCCTGGTGCGGTGGCGTATTGGAAAGGGCGGTCAGAGCATAGAGACGCTTGCGAATTCAATCTCATTCGTTTTCATGTTCATCGTAAACACACTTACTTGTGATATGAAGGGCTGCTGCATCCAAGCTGCAGCCTGCTGTTGCATAGTGGATACGCGCAAATCACGACAAGCGGGGTGCGCGCGCATCCAGCTGCTGCCTGAGCCGTTCAAACAGTCACCTGTATCGGTAATCTTTATAAATCTTGATAAAAGACCAAACGTCTGTAGTTCGCTACAGCGTCTGCGAGAGACGCTCGCGGTTCCCCAGCTCGGACGTAGCAGACGCCGAAGCAGACGATACGTTTAGTGTTTCTCTTGAAAGCTCAACACTTCTCACCAAATATGACATTGGTTTTGTTAGCATCAATGCATGCTGTGTATTTTTCAGAGAGAAAAACACATATTTGTTCACACTGATGCAAAAACATAATGAATTACTTCGTGGCGCCACATCAAGAGCAAAACTGTCGAATGATGCAAACACTGGTGGCAAAATTTCTCTTTGCTTTCCTTGAACTTCACAGCTATGCAAACAACGTGGATCAGTTGTTACGTACAGAGACAAAGTCGTGTAATAATTGCAAATATTTTCTGTTATTTTTGTTTAAAACTCAGAAAAGGATCGTCGCGAGTCTCAAGAATGAAATCCATCCGAAGCTGATCAGAAGCCTGTAATTCCCAAAAATCCCATGAGGGTTCAAGCGCCGCTGAACAAGTCGCGGTAGACACTAGCGCCAGATTTCTCTCAAGTGTGTAAGTAAGAAACTCTATGGGCGCCACAATAGGACGCACCTGAACCGAGGGTCGCGGGATCGAATCCCGGCCGCGGCGGCTGCATTTCTATGGAGGCGAAATGTTGAGGCCCTTGTTCTGTGCGATGTCAGTGCACGTTAAAGAACCCCAGGTGGTCGAAATTTCCGGAGCCCTCCACTATGGCGTCTCTCATAATTAGAACTGGTTTTGGGACGTAAAACCCCACAAAACAACAACAATAGGACGCACGCACTCTTGGGGCGAGGCTATGCGCGAACGCATAGCTTTGAGAGACTCTAGCTTGCTTGCTTGTTCCTTGGTATTTGGCGCTTGCGCACTACTGGGCTGTACACCGCAGAAACCAACGCGCAATGTTGTTGTCTTTTTGTTCTTGCTCTGTTCGCATGTGCACATGTGCGTCCGCAGAAGCAGTTTCGTTGGCGTAGTAGTTGGCAACGGCATGAACGCTAGAGAAGGAAAAAGCCAGCATGCGAACGCCGTACATTTGGCATTGCATTGAAGCCGCAAATTACCTGTTGAACAAGAACAAGAAATGCACGGTCCATCATCAGGTCTTGGCCAAACCCGCTAAGTGGGTATGCGCCATATTTGAAGGCTCATCATCATCATCAACACCAGCAGGGCTCGTGGGTTGCCTTCACGTGGTTCGCTGTGCTGTGCATTCCGCGAGGCTTCCGCGTGCTAGCTGCACGTTCTACTCCTGTTCTAATTCCTGAACCTCGGCCGCCGGAATCTACGGACAGCGCCGGCGTTCCCGAAACTCCGACTTTTCTTCCCACAAATGCGGGAGCAAAGAACCGACAGCTTCCTTGGGGCCGAAAAAACAATCGGAACCCCATCCTTCCCTACAACCTTCTTGAGGGAATGCGACACTCGGTGCACATAAGGTAGAACCTCGGGCCGCGTCAAACGGTGCGCACTGTCTGCTGCTGCAGCCTTCCTTGCGCCCTTAAGATTTTGCAACAGGGGCTCAGCAACTGCACCAACGACAGAGCGAGCGTACCCAGCCTCCGCAAGTCTGTCAATCTGCGCACAAAAGCTGTCATGCATCTTGTGATCACAAGACTTTTTGAGAGAAGATGCAAGGGACATCGTCGCAATAGCACGTTTCACCACTTTTTGCTGGGCGGATCCGAACGGAAGCAAACCTTTATTTTCTCTGGGCTGATACTGCCAGCATGCTATCAATTTGGTACGCGTGTTCTCTCTCTCGTGGAATCATCTAAACGTATCGGACCATCGACTTGGTGAACCCCACAGGGCCTACAGTTTTCAGTAACTCGCCAGGTTTCACACTGCCTCTGGGATCAGCTCAATTGACGGGCGTGACACCAAGCAGCACACACAAACAGGCCGGCACACCTATTGTCGGTCAAGAGCAGCTTCACTGTTCTTTGTTGCCAGTACAGCAGACACCACTTACGTTGGAGAAGCACGTGCCCTCTGTTCAATGTGTTCTTCTCTTCAAGACAATGACTACATTATCATCAACTTTGAAGCGAGCTGCTGTCTCGTACATACATGGTGTGGGCAATGTGGTCGCTCGCGTTTTAAAAAAATGCGTGTTTGGGAGCCTGCGCACACGTTCCAGCAAGCAATTAAGCTTAAAGTTTATTCCTAGATGGAAGACTCTCTCTCTTTGTAGCGTTTTCCTGGAGTGGTACACAAGATTCCTTGTACTGCGGGCATATCGGTATATATTGGAGAAAGCAAAAATTTTTGCAGGCATCTGTCAATGTCTACAGAAATGTGCAGGCAGCATATCATGGCCACGAAGGAAGCTCAAGAAGAAGTAACACAATCAGTAGAGCATCAAGCACAGTGGTTTACCACATGTACTTTTGAACTTTACTCATGTGCTCAATAATACTTAAGAATATTGTCCTGAGCCAAGACATTCCAATGTAAACAACGAAGTGGCATAGTTCCAAAACATTATTATTTAGACCGTGGTTTTTGACCTGCGTTTTAAACAAGCTTTCTATTTGTGGCTCATTCAGTAATGCGGTCAGCTTTGCCGAGAACGTCATATAAGTCATAGAAGTTATCATGGCACCTTGTTAAATGGATGATACAGGTACATACTAATTCAGAATATAGCTGTTGTTTTAAATGGCACTAGTTTACTGACTGTTCCACGTTTGGCTTAGAGCCAGTCGGCCTGAGCCTTCATTACAAACGCATATCGATGTAGAAACTAGTACATACATATGCTTTTAGCAGTTTTGTACTTGCTAAAATCAGTAGAAAAGTATGTTAAAAATGCCATACATGTTCATGTGCTTGAACAAAGGTACAGGAGACGGAGAGAAAGATTAAAATGATGGATAGATAGGAGAATATTAAATGCGAAGCATATGTTGGCGAACTTCGGCGACTGTGAGCCCATCTATCTATCTATCTATCTATCTATCTATCTATCTATCTATATCTATCTATCTATCTATCTATCTATCTATCTATCTATCTATCTATCTATCTATCTATCTATCTATCTATCTATCTATCTCTCGGTGCTCTTGTGATCGTCTCGTTCACTTGACATACCCGAATATTTTCATGACAGGATGCAAATGGAGGGGGTATGACGAACATGAAACACGGATCTTTACATCGCTCAAATGATACACTCATCTACGTTATGATTAACGTTTCTGCCTGTGGTCCCTGTGCTGTGCACTGACATCGCACAGAACAGGGGCCTCAACCTTTTGCCTCCATCGGAATGCTGCCGCCGCGGCTGGGATTCGATCCCGTGACCCTCGGATCAGCAGACGAGTACCATAACCACTAGAGCACCGTGGCAGGGCGACATTTAATTTGCACTCTTTCATTTTATAGATAGGTGAGAGAATACAATGCATTTATAGAGGAAGGAAAAACCGACTTCAAGCCATATCACGAACTTAAATTATATAACAGTGCCCTCGAAGGTGTCTGTTGGGCACTCGGTGCGAGAAGTTACAGAGGGGGAGAGGGTTATGTCGGCCTCAGAGGGGGTGGTACAACCCCCCCCTTCCCGTTGGTGTCCCAGTGAACGCTTTGCATGCATATGCTGTTCTAGGAGCTGTTTGGGCGCCACAATAGAGTTTCATACTATTAACTAGAGGGCCATCTGGCGCTGCGATCGTTCAACGACCATGGGAATTATGGGAAGTACAGGCTTCGGATTGGCTCGCGTTGGCTTGCCAACTACGCTCAAGCCATTTACTTCTTCAGTTTTGGTTTTGTTTCCCGCGTACTCTGCGGCGAGGTTGTTCGAGGTGTGCAACGTACTCGGGAGAAACAAAAGCTAGAAAGATGAACAGCTTCGACTGCAACCAAAGCTAGATCAACACACATGGCGAAAAACCAGCATCGCACTGCCACAATACGCGATTCCACCAGCCTCTTTTATTATGTTCGCCACTCAGTATTTTCTCGTTAGTGGTCTGGTGCGCTCTCGATAGAAAGCCTGCGCGAAAGCGAGCTTGCGAACATTGTCGTTCAAGCCGCGTCCATGTACTTGCTTGCCCTGGTGCGGTGGCGTATTGGAAAGGGCAGTCAGAGCATAGAGACGCTTGCGAATTCAATCTCATTCGTTTTCGTGTTCATCGTAAACACACTTACTTGTGATATGAAGGGCTGCTGCATCCAAGCTGCAGCCTGCTGTTGCATAGTGGATACGCGCAAGTCACGACAAGCGGGGTGCGCGCGCATCCAGCTGCTGCCTGAGCCGTTCAAACAGTCACCTGTATCGGTAATCTTTATAAATCTTGATAAAAGACCAAACGTCTGTTGTTCGCGACAGCGTCTGCGAGAGACGCTCGCGGTTCCCCAGCTCGGACGTAGCAGACGCCGAAGCAGACGATACGTTTAGTGTTTCTCTTGAAAGCTCAACACTTCTCACCAAATATGACATGGTTTTGTTTGCATCAATGCATGCTGTGTATTTTTCAGAGAGGAAAAACACATATTTGTTCACACTGATGCAAAAACATAATGAATTACTTTGTGGCGCCACATCAAGAGCAAAACTGTCGAATGATGCAAACACTGGTGGCAAAATTTCTCTTTGCTTTCCTTGAAATTCACAGCTATGCAAACAATGTGGATCAGTTGTTACGTACAGAGACAAAGTCGTGTAATAATTGCAAATATTTTCTGTTATTTTTGTTTAAATCTCAGAAAACGATCGTCGCGAGTCTCAAGAAGGAAATCCATCCGAAGCTGATCAGAAGCCTGTAATTCCCAAAAATCCCATGAGGGTTCAAGCGCCGCTGAACAAGTCTCGGTAGACACTAGCGCCAGATTTCTCTCAAGTGTGTAAGTAAGAAATTCTATGGGCGCCACAATAGGACGCACCTGAACCGAGGGTCGCGGGATCGAATCCCGGCGCGGCGGCTGCATTTCGATGGAGGCGAAATGTTGAGGCCTCTTGTTCTGTGGCGATGTTAGTGCGATTTCAGAGGCGATGGAGTAAAGACGCTCTACAATTACGTGTCTCTGTCACAGGGCAACAAACGGGCGATGGAGGATGAGATACGGCAAGATAACCTCAAGATAGCTTCGTCGGGCGCTACACTGGCGAGCTGCCGGAGTTCTACCCCGAGTGGCTAGAGCTCTACCCGAGCGGCTAGAGCGCTTTATCGCCGTCAACGACATTGCAAAAGAAAAGAAACTGCATGTCTTCTGACTACGATGGCGAAAAGGTTATGGGACGCTCAGGAGCTTGCTTCTTCCAAAGACGCCTACGAAAGTGACATTCGAGGTGGCCGTGGGGCTCCGTGGTGACGGAAAGGTATCGCATCCACCATCTAAAACAAGAAAAGCATGAAAGCGTGGCGGACTTCATCGTGGATTTGAATATATTGGCGGTGACGTGCGTTTTGGCACATATCTAGAGGAACCTCTGCGAGACCAACCAATCGGCGGCCTTCAAACATCGCTGTACGCTGCCGATTCTAGCCACACCATATCTGAGGTGACTTGGGGACGCACATGCGCATCGCTGTGGCTATGGAAGCCGCCACGAAGATGCTCAGCAGATGGCCTCTACGACGAGTACAGGCTTCGCAGCGAGCGTCTGCGTCTGTGCTTGGATTGGCAATGACAGCAAAAGGCGGCGTCCACAGCAAGTGCTCGCACGAATGCGATGAGTAGCGAGTTCGGAGTGGCTGAAAAAAAAAACGCGCGCATGGGATTAACGCCTCTTGTCATCGCGGTGGGGGTCACCACTTGGCACTAAGTTGCATATTTTAGGAGTACTTGTCGGAAATGTCAGAAAAAGGGCACGTAGGTAAACATTTGTGAAACCAAAGGAGCTCGACTGTGATGTCGCCGAAATGAGTTACGCTTTGTCACAACGATAGAAGTTGCGGCACGCCGGCTATTGGAGTCATGGTAGAGAAAATTGGAAAGAAAGTTGGCCGAAGTTGGATAATGGTGTGACTGTGTCGCTGATGTAATGTAGTTTTCGCCCTCAGCTAAACTTAGAGAAGCTAATGCGAACTTCGAGAGCTAATGGGAATGGGCATGCGCAGTGCGGGTGTGGACGCCGACGCCGCGGGACCAAAGCGAGAACGCAGGAGAAGCGCAAGCACGGTGGTAGGAGAGAAGTGGAGAGGGTAACGCGCAGCTGTGGAGAGAGCGAAGGTGGAGAGTTGCGCATGCGCAAGGTGTGAGTGGACGCCGACGCCGCGGGACATGCCACCGTAAAAGACGCTTCGATCTAAAAACTACAAGACAAGCGCCTACTTCCAACTGAAGTATTAGAGCATACACATGGGGAATTTATAGGCGCCACAATAGGACGCACCTGAACCGAGGGTCGCGGGATCGAATCCCGGCCGCGGCGGCTGCATTTCGATGGAGGCGAAATTTGAGGCCTTGTTCTGTGCGATGTGAGTGCACGTTAAAGACCCCAGTTGTCGAAATTTCCGGAGCCCTCCACTATGGCGTCTCTCATAATTAGAACTGGTTTTGGGACGTAAAACCCACAAAAAACAACAATAGACGCACGCACTCTTGGGCGAGACTATGCGCGAACGCATAGCTTTGAGAGACTCTAGCTTGCTTGCTTGTTCCTTGGTATTTGGCGCTTGCGCACTACGGGGCTGTACACCGCAGAAACCAACGCGCATTGTTGTTGTCTTTTTCTTCTTGCTCTGTTCGCATGTGCACATGTGCGTCCGCAGAAGCAGTTTCGTTGGCGTAGTAGTTGGCAACGGCATGAACGCTAGAGAAGGAAAAAGCCAGCATGCGGACGCCGTACATTTGGCATTGCATTGAAGACACAAATTACCTGTTGAACAAGAACAAGAAATGCACGGTCCATCATCAGGTCTTGGCCAAACCCCCTAAGTGGGTATGCGCCATATTTGAAATCTCATCATCATCATCAGCTCCAGCAGGGCTCGTGGTTTGCCTTCACGTGGTTCGCTGTGCTGTGCATTCCGCGAGGCTTCCGCTTGCTAGCTGCACGTTCTACTCCTGTTCTAATCCCTGAACCTCGGCCGCCGGAATCTACGGGCCAGCGCCGGCGTTCCCGAAACTCCGACTTTTCTATCGGGGCATCGCTTGCTATGGATCCGCAAATCGACGCTATTTCCAGGCGCCCCAGGGTGCGGGAGGCCAAGGCGAAGCTGTCCTTTGGATCAACGAGCGCCGACAACAGCAGCTCGCCCTGCCGTCTGCGAGCGGACTCTACGCGTCTCATCGCTCCTCCTGAGACGCCGCTGAAAGGGGAAGGAGACGAACACCGGGCGGACCTCACCATCAACGTGACCGAAAAGACTGGGCCAATTACAGCGATCAAAGCTGGTGAGAACTACGAAGGTGAATCGGTGCAAAGCATTAAGCCTTTGGCCACAAACTGCGATGTAGCCACGTCCACGCTTGTCCACCACCCAAGCAGCATCGAAGGAGATCATCGCATCATCACAGTCGAGAACGAAGCCCAGAGTCTCACGGAAACAGATGTATCGAACATCGTGAGACACATGCGACAGCTGCTGCAGAACAAAGCCCGTCGCAGAGCAGAACTTCTGGAAGCGGTGAGCCCTTTGCACACGGATCTTGTACTACAAATGCACGGGAGGATGAGAGGCCTTGTAAACCGAAGTTCGACGTTTGTACTATCAACGAGGACCGCTGCTCTTCCGTGTACTGCGAACACCTCGACGGGGATGTGCAAGATGATTCAACATCGCGGATGAAGCACGAAGCAATTACCGGACCTTCTTCGGCTGCTTCCATCGACGACCAGGTCGCGGCAGTTTTCGATGGCGAACCTCACCGCGTAATGTCCTCCATATCGTCGAGCAGACCTGTAATGAGTCCACCCGAAGGAGAACACCAGGAAAGGGAAAGCATTCGCTGAAGACTGTCGATGTCCAGGTAACATCCCTCCCTCGGTCGCTAGTTCGTAAAGGGAAATCAAGATCCGACGCGAAGAGAGAGGGGTGTCGCGTTTTTTGGAATCGCCGAGGCCAAGTCGACCAAGCAGACTTATGACTTGGACGCGTGGATGTAAATCACGCTGCTCGTGACATGCATGTCATTATGCTCATGTTATGACCTGTCATTTATGTTCGTCATGCAGTCATCTTGTGGCATGCCAATTTTCGTGTACATCCCATTAACGAAACGCGTGGCATGTAAATCATGTCGCTCATACATTCATGTTGCGATTTTCATGTGATGACCTGCCATTTATGTTCGTAAGGCAGTCAGTTATGGCATACCAATTTTCGTAAACATCCCATTAACGAAACGGCCAGGAGAGCACCAAGACCGTGGCATGTAAATCATGCCGCTCATGACATCCATGTCATGATTTTCCCGCTGTGACCTGCCATATATGGTCGTCAGGCAGTCATGTTGTGCCATACCAATTTTCGCGTACATCCCATTAGCGAAACGCTCATGGCCAAGGCGGCGTGTGTAACACACTTTTCTTGCCAAGAGGCGTCACGTAGAACGTGAACTTAGATGACTTCCGCTATAGTCCCAGCCATCTCATCTAAGTTCACGTTCTACGTGACGCCTCTTGGCAAGAAAAGTGTGTTCCACACGCCGCCTTGGCCATGAGTGGCGCTGCCTAACACTCGATCCCGGATAATAAGTACATAAATACACAATAAAGTGGACGGGGGGACGAGCGCCTTCGTAGCTCAGTTGGTAGAGCATCGGACGCGACATCCGAAGGTCGTGGGTTCGGGTCCCACCGAAGGCAGGCTTGTCTTTTCGTCCACTTTAATTCTTTCTACTTTCTCCACAATTACAATACCACAAGTAACTTCCCCTATGCTTCCTGGCTTCATTGTCTGTTTGCTCATTAAGTTGTCTTTTATAAAACAGTGATATATGGTTCCAGCTGCGCATGATTCAACTCCCTGTAGACGTGTTTATAACAGGGGTAACAGTTTCACCCCTCTGCTACTGGCCTCTCATATGTGAGGCCAGTAGCAGCGGGGCCAACTAGAGCAGTAAAAATTGGCACCAGCTGGGACTATAGCGGAAGTGATTTATGGTGGAATTCCTTGTGCGGACCAGTTTCCAGTGGGTCCCAATGGGTCACAGATTTTTCAAATTGCAAGATTTTCACCTTGCATACAATTTTCTGGATTTGCGTGTGCCGTGGAGCCCTGCAGAGAAAAGCTACACAATACTTCATTCTTAGGAACACACAAACGCCCTGTGCTGTTTTGCGTACGAGAAAAATAAATAACACCTCGCACTGTTCTCACCTAAGACCAGCGTGTAGTATGTTGTCGGGAGTACCACCCATGGGTGGACAAAAAAGTACTTGCGGTATTGAAAAAAAGGAGAGTCTTTGCGCTCACTTTCAGCGAAGCAGGTTATCACTGTCTTGTCATCGCCGGTGCGTGGAATAACTGATGCGTACGGAGATGTGTACTTGAAAAACTTGCATCGCTCTTCACGAAATGTGTCAAGACATGTAGTATACGGCGCAGTTGGAAAAATGCTAATATAATCCTTATCCACAAGAAAGGTGACATAAAGGAGTTAAAGAATTACAGACCAATTAGCCTACTCCCAGTAATATACAAGCTATTTACAAAAGTAATTTCTACAAGGATAAGAGAAACCCTCGACTTTAACCAACCGAGAGAACAAGCTGGTTTTAGGAAAGGTTACTCGACAATGGACCACAGCCACGCTCCAACCTAGTAATTGAGAAGTACGCCGTATATAACAAACCTCTTTATATGGCGTTTATCGACTACGAGAAAGCATTTGACTCCATAGAAATACAAGCAGTTATAGAAGCTCTACGACGACAAGGGGTACCTGGCGTATACGTGAAAATCATAAACAACATATACAAAGATTGCACAGCCACTCCTACATGAGAAAAGCAGAGAAATCCGATCGAGAGAGGTGTGAGACAGGGAGATACGATATCCCCGATGCTATTCACTGCATGTTTAGAGGAAATCTTTAAACGTCTAGACTGGGAAGAAAAGGGCATTCGAATAGATGGAGAATATCTCAGCAATTTAAGATTTGCAGACGACATTGTACTCTTTTGCAATGATGGAGACGAACTACAAAACATGATTAATGACCTAAACAGGGAAAGTATTAAAATTGGGTTAAAAATGAATAGGCAAAAGACCAAAGTTATGCTCAATAGCCTAGCTAAGAACAGGAATTTAAATCGACAATGAACCCTTACAATGTGTAAACGAATATGTATACCTGGGACAGTTAATAACAGGAACTCCCAACCACGAAAAAGAAATTCTCCGTAGAATAAGGATGGGCTGGAGCGCATTCGGAAGGAATTACGAAATCATGACTGGAAACTTACTGCTCTCACTAAAGCGCAAAGTATTCAATCACTGTATCCTCCCAGTACTAACGTACGGTGCAGAAACGTGGAGGATAACTAAAAGACTAGAGATGAAACTAAGAAGCGCGCAACGTGCAATGGAAAGAAAAATGATAGGGGTAACGCTAAGAGATAAAAAACGAGCGGAATGGATCAGAGAACAGACAGGAGTAGCCGATATTATTATATCAATTAAAAGAAAGAAGTGGACCTGGGCAGGACATGTCATGAGGAGAACAGATAACAGATGGACAGTAAGAGCGACGGAATGGATACCAAGAGAGGGAAAACGCAACAGAGGCAGGCAAGGGTTCGATAGAGTGATGAAATTAAAAAGTTTGCGGGCGTAAAGTGGAACCAACTCGCTCAGGAGAGGGTGGAGTGGAAATCGATGGGAGAGGCCTTCGTCCTGCAGTGGACCTAAATAGGCTGATGATGATGATGATGATGATGATGATGACGGAACCTTACTCACAAGGCCACAACTCGCAGCACATAGCGAACTGTGTGTCTTCGTTGTTGTAAGATAACACCGCGATTCACTTCCAGCGATAAATTCTTCCAGCTGCTTCTCGCTTGGCGCTTTCATTGATCCTGTCTCGTTGTACATCCGTTCGTGACGGCGGCCAGGTATGCAGTTGCTCCGTGACTTGATCAAACGCGACTGTGAGAAACACGGATTGAGCTCAGGCTATCTCTCTGTTGCTGACCGGGAGAGAAACTTTTCCGAGTTTGCAAACGATACGATACGTCCATTCACTTTCCGCGCATTAAAACGACTGGTTCTTTACGAAGGAAGGAGCGGAAAGGGGACACCGGAAAACAACTGTATAGCAAATAACACAAATATAAAGAGTCAGCAAAAGGCATCCCCGCGTCTTTTAGCAGCTTAGCAGAAACCGTAACCTTGGTCACAGCTGTGCAAAGTTGTTTTTGAGAGGCTTTAGTTGTTACTGCGCCTGTGGTCCACACGCCCGCGGGGCCTACAGATGTCGATCCCTGGTTCTTTCATGTCGCGTCCCCGACCTCCGCGAGTGCCAACTTCCGCGCATTGAAGAGAACATCACGTCCCTGAACTCACAGTGCACCAAAGAATAGTTTATTTTCGCGAGGAGAGACGGAAACGGGGGAGCCACGCTTACAAAAAGCATCCGATATATACAGAGTCAACAGAGCTTTCTGTCTTTTACGCACACGCAAGCGCGAGCTTAGCCACGATATTGGGCAGCGAAGCGGTAATGTTTATGGTATGGGGGCTGGCCCGCGGGCTCTCTCGGATGCAGGCGCATATGCTTTCACGCGACGTACTCTACTTTAAGCACGCCGGCTCGAACAGACCGTACCACCCCTCAGTTGGATGTTCATATGGCAAACGAGCGTGTTTGCGTGGCCTTGACGTTCTGGGCGGAATTTTTTAGGGGCAAGCTCCTTAGGGTGTGGGGTCGTTCGCTCCTCTGTAGTAGTATGTCTATACCACCTCGCGCTGCCGGAGCTCGCGGTCGCCCTAAGCGCGGCCTCCCGGCGCGCGAGCTCTCTCACTCTTCCATCTGCTGTCTTGTGAGAGAGAGAGAGAACAGAGAGAGAGAGCGAAAGGCGCGCATTGACTATGGAAACGCTCTTCTCCTTCGATGAACGCTCTACCAGCTCGCAAAGAAGGAGAACGCGCCCTCACCCGCGAGAGACAACGTTGGCGCAGACAGCGTCTTCTAGCGAGTTTCTTTATTGAAAAATACCGACTGCACGCGCTGGAGAACCGTTCACGGCCACCCATATATATATTTATAGGCACTGGGATTGACTTGCAATGAAGTGCCGGTGGGAGATTTGACTTGTGCATAGTTGAACCATAAGCATTCGTAGCGTGCGCGTTAACTAAATTAATCCGGAACTCGGCACGATCTACGATGAAACTCCGGAGCTTCGCCCACTCACCATCCTTCACTCCGTGGATATGCTGTGGATTTTTTGAAGACGATCGTCTTTCTTGGGATACTTCAACGCAGAAATTTTGGTGTGTGTGCGTGTGCGTGCGTGCGTGCGTGTCCTGCTTTTCGATTCAGTAGAATGGGGAAAGTTGAACCGCTTCCTCAATGACCACCCATCTTGAACTGGTAGCTGCGTTCATACTTGTGAACACAGTCGACCAAAAAGCAAATATTACGCATATCTGAGGCGCAACACAATACGTAAGTATTAGATCGTTTGTTGCTTTAGTAGAAAATACATAGAGGCGTAATTCTAAAGACCCTAGTGCTAGTTAGGATGCGCTAAATATGCGGCGCGTATGAACGGAAAAGCAGAAGTTGCCTACGCCTCGATAAAATGACACGGTGCTGCCACCTACCATTAGCTCTGCGTACTACGCAAGCTTCTTGTGTTTCCCGATATCATGGCCAGATGGCGTCCATATCTCACGCTGCGCTGCCTCCATTTCATCAATGCCAGCCACATGCGGCCGATTCAACATAGACGGGCGCTGTCTGAGGCAAGGCAAAAATAAATAGCCGTTTGATTATATAGGAGCACACTCTACAAGACATGCCCAGACAAGCAGGGAAAAGACCGACGAGCAGAT
This sequence comes from Hyalomma asiaticum, assembly GCA_013339685.2. Taxonomy (NCBI): domain Eukaryota; kingdom Metazoa; phylum Arthropoda; class Arachnida; order Ixodida; family Ixodidae; genus Hyalomma; species Hyalomma asiaticum. Next base: position 15,669 of record JABSTT010004987.1, read on the forward strand.
TGCAGCGGAGAAGCGCCGGCGTCGTTGAGAAGCGCCGATGCCCGTCTTCTCAAGCGTGCCGAGGAAACGCCCGAAGCTCTTGACGAAGCGCAGATGAACCGGTATGCATGCAGTGGGCCAGTAAACGACTATCGTCTTTCGACGACATTTGCAGCGAAGCAGGGAGATACGCAGCCAAATTTTTAGGGGCAAAGCTCCTCTTAGTCTAACCTTGTCACGCGTCAGCCGTAACCAGCGCTCCCGGCACGCGCTCGCCCTCGGCGTTCGACGGCGCGTGCCTCTCTCTCCCCCGGCGCGTGCCTCTGCTGTCTTGTGAGAGAGAGAAAAGAGAGAGAGAGAGGGAGAGAGCGCAAGGTGCGACCGCCGCGGCCGGGATCGAACCCAAAAAACGCGGGTTCGATCCCGGCCGCGGCGGTCGCATTTTCGATGGAGGCGAAAATGCCATGAGGCCCGTGTACTGTGCGTTGTCAGTGCACGGTAAAGAACCCCAGGAGGTCTAAATTTCTGGACCCCCCACTACGGCCTTCTCTCCTGCTATCTCTTTCACTCCCTTTCCCCCACCCTCACGGACGCTTAGCCGTGCTCCCTATATGGGCTGCAGAATTTAGCGTCCTTTCCTAGCAGAACAATCATCATCATCATCATCACCGCGAGTTTCTTGATTGAGAAATACCGACTGCTCGCGTTGGAGAAGCGTCACCGGCAACCCATATATATATATATATATATATATGTATATATATATATATATCTATAATATATAATATATATAATATATATATATATATAGGCACCGGATCTTGACTTGCAATGAAGTGCCGGTGGGAGATTTCACTTGTGCATAGTTGAACCATGAGGATTCGTAGCGTGCGCGTTAACTAAATTAATCCGGAACTCGGCACGATCTACGATGAACCTCCCGAGCTTCGCCCACTCATCATCATTCACTCCGTGGATATGCTGTAATTTTTTGCTGTTTCCGGACCCCAAGGCTTTCGCACGCGAGGCTCTTTCGCAAAACCAGCGAGGCCTCCGAGAAGTGGATACAGCGTTTCAAATTGAGAATAAGCACGACGCTCATTATGTGTATCGATGCCCGATCATGTTGTGAGATAGAGAAACGCTGCGATAGAAGACGACTGATTCGACGCGTCGCCGTACAGGCCCGTGTACTCGAGAGGGCGCTTCACAGGCGTGCAAAGGGCTGATGGGACACCTATATGCGAGAGGTCTTTGCTCTGCAGTGGACGCAGAGAGCCGCTCAGGGTGACTAGGAAAGTGCATGAGTGCGTGTGTAAACAGTTGTTCTTGGTGCGCCACCCCCACCCCCACAAACACACACACTCTGCCGTCTCTCGGCTCCTATGGGATCCCGCTAATGAAGTGCGCCGCGCTGTACAGTACTCGGCTGTTGAAGTATAATTCGCCCGTCTTAGTGTTCGCGGGACGCGTGCCGAATTCTTAGAGCAAAGCCGTCCCCTTCTGTGTGGAGCGAGATACCCGCTTCGCTCCATGGGACGACGTGTCCGAGAAAGGATGCATGCGCGGCCAAACAAACGTACTTACCTGCAGGCATTGCTTTGCAGCAGTGGTGACTTCGTAAACAACCGAAGTGAAGACGCCCACTCACTGCCTCTGTGGTCAATGGAAACAATCGAGATTATAAACGCGTTTAATTAGAACAGAAGCACTACATTCTAGAGATTGGCGCGCTTGGCTGCCTTTGATCGGTACCGAGAGGTTGGTCTCGAGGCAAATCCTTCAGGGCTGCCTCCTGTCTCCTGTTTGGATTCGTCCTTGTAACGGCTCGCTTGCTATTCCTCGATTGTAGAGGACTCTTTGCTTACTGCGCCGGCGGTTCCATCTTGTTGCACACCTCCACCACTCGGCATAATTTCCGGTGGCCCATATCGTGGTAGAACCGTGCGTTTCGACGTCGCGCCTTGTCTCTGAACTTTCGGGGAAGTCACCACTTTCTCGGTGCTGACGTTCCGTGACTGCGAGCTTTCACAGCTGTGCGGGTTGGGCGGCGACTCCAAAGGAAGGTCTCCACGGCGAGAATCGTCTCCCTGTGTCCCTGTTTTCAGTCTCAGGTCGAGGGGATACCATCCGATGGGGCGGCGTCTCGTCCATGGTGACAAATAGCACTTAGCGGAAGTTCTTTCAGTACCCATGTACGTACTTGACCACCCGGTTCAGAACTTGTGCGTAGTGGCGACCCGTAGACCTCCGAGTTCTTGATTCACCTGAAACAAACATATGCATATGGTTACGGGGAGTACTATGGGGCAGTAGAGAGCTACCACTTGTCTAAGCAAGACTACATAGAACTCACAGGATTCAGTCTGTCAGGCAGCTTGCTTGCTTGCGTGTTCCTCGAAAGTGGCACTTGCCCACTACGGAGGATTGGTCACGAAGCCGGCGGTTAAGATAAGGGGGAAAATCATTCGAAGTAAAACAAAAGAAGAGGAAGAAATCGGTGACGTAAGGAAGAAACAAATGCTGCAGAATGGTAGACTACGTTGCAATACAAATGAACTATAATAAAATATTTTGTAGTTCATTCAAGCAGTGGGGCAGATACAGTTTCGTTAGTGCAGTAGTTGGCACACGGCGTGAACGCTAGAGAGAAGGAAGAGCGCGCATGCGAACGCCGTACATACGGCATTGCGTTGAAGAGGAATTGTCAGATGCACAAGAAATGCACGCGCATTCGTCAATTCCGGAACGAATGATGAAGACAGTTTTCGCTTGTGGTAGCCGTGTTAATGATTTCACTAACGGAGTAAAGAAATAAATTGCAATACTACACGAATTAACCGCCAGTCGACATGACAATATACATCCATTCCTATGAAGAATCGAAGTTGTTAACATTGAAGATCAAGCTTGTTCAGCGGAGCTATTCGAGAACATCGGCGTGATGCATCCGAATTTCGCTACATCGATGGCAAATGAAAAGAATACACTACCAGGTTTGCAGCAGGGCTCGTGGTCTGACGTCGCGTGGCTCGATGTCCCGTGCCTCCCCCAGACTTCGCGTGCTAGCTGCACGTTCTACTCGCGTTCTATTGCCTTAACCTCGGCGTCCGAAATCTCTGAGCCAGGGCCAGCGTTCCCGAAGCTCCGGCTTTTCTATCAGGGTCCCGCTTGCTATGGATCCGCAAATCGAGGCAATTTCCAAGCGCCCCAGTAAACGAAAGGTAAAAGCGAAGCGGTCCTTTGGATCAATGAGCACCTTCAACAACTGCTTGCCCTGCCATTTGAGAGCTAACATCACGCCTCTCATCGCTGTTCCTGAGACGCCGCAGAAAGGTGAAGAAGACGACGACCGGCCAGAGCCTACCATCAACGTGACCGAAAAGACTGGGCAAATTACAGCGATCACAACTGGTGAGAAGAACGAAGCTGAATCGGTTCATAGCAGTAAGCCTTTGGCCAAAAACTACGATGTACAAGCGTCCACGCCTGCCCTCCACCCAGGCAGGACTGGAGGAGAGGATCAGGCCATCACAGTCGAGAAACCGGAGCCCAGAGGTCTCACGGAAACAGATGTACCGGAGATAGTGAGACAATTACCGCAGCTGCTGCAGAACAAGGGCGCTATTCTCAAGTGCCCCAGTAAGCGGAAGGTCAAGGCGAAGCAGTCCTTTGGATCGATGAGCACCGGCAACAAATGCCTGCCCTGCCATATGAGAGCTAACTTAACGCATCTCAGCGCTGTGCCTGAGACGCCGCGGAAATGTGAAGGAGACGAAGACCTGCCCGACCTTACCATGAACTTGACCGAAAAGACGGGGCCAATTACAGCGATCGCAACCGGTGACAAGAACGATGCTGAATCGGTTCATAGCAGTAAGCGTTTGGCCAAGAACTGCGATGTAGTGGCGTCCACGCTTGTCGTCCACCCAAGCAGCATAAAAGGAGATGATCAGGTCATCACAGTCGAGAAACCAGGGCCCAGAGGCCTCACGGCAGCAGATGCATCAAACATCGTGAGACACACCCGACAGGTGCTGCAGGACAAAGGCCCGTCACAAGAGCAGGAACTTGTGGAAGCGGTTACCTCTTTGCACGCCGATCTAGTACTAAATATACACGGGATGATGACAGCCTTTCTAAACCAACGTCAGGGGTTTGTAGTGGTCAAGAAGGACCGGTACTCCTCTGTGCACTACGAATACCTCGACGGCGAAGTGCAGGATAATTCAACATCGCGGATGAAGCACGAAGAAATTACCGGATCCGCCTCGGCTGCTTCCAACGATGATCAGGACGAGTCAGTTTCCGATGGCGAAACTTACCATGAGTGTGTTGCCATAACATCGAGCAGACCTTATATTCAGTTCACCATCGGAGAGAACACCAGGAAAGAGAAGAGCATTCACTGAAAGACATCGATATCCTGAAACCTCGTTTCCTCGGTCACAACTTGTACGTAAAGGGGAACCACGATCCTACGCGAAGTCCCAGAGAGAGGGGATCGCGTTTCCGAATCGCCGAGCCAAGTCGACCGAGCAGACTTATGACTCGGAGTCGTGCAGCTGTGGACGTCGTGCGCTGCAGAAGCAGGAAACACTGAAAGCAGCACTTACCAAGTGGTTCAGCAGCGTGCGAAAATCAACGACTACTGCATGCTACCCGACACCAAATCACGGCATACGTACTGGCACGAAGAATTGTTGTGGGTGGTCCGGAATAATCTCTAACGATATCGTGGCCTTTGTGCTTGTACAGTGCGATGCTCATGCCGAAGAAACTGAAGAATGAGAGCTTTTCGGTCAATAGAGAAACCCGTTTCTAGGTTCATCTTTGTAGTACAAATGGAACTCATATGTATTATCTTCATATTTATTTTAGTTTGGTATGATTAAAGCTTACGCTGCACAGCCTTTTCTCCTTCCTTTACCTAAGCACGTTGATAATTCCTGTTCCTTCGTCTGACATATGAACCTTCTTGACAGAATAGAAAGACAAACATGCTCGACTTCTCGAACTCTCACAGACTGCAATTCACCGGTTTCATCACTAATTACGAGCCCTTTTAGAGAGACAAGTATACCTGATTTAGAAGGCTACCTCTCTAAACAATGTTTTTTGCTGTGTAAGGACAGCGCCGAGGCCGACACAGCTAGCGTCTGTGTGTACCTCCGTAGGAGGCGTTGGATCGTAGTGGCGTAGTACGGGAGGAGATGTCAACAAGCGACGGAGCTTTGCGCACGCGTCGTCGCACTCCGACGACCACGAGTCCAAGTGCCGGTTACGTCCGATGAGCTTCGTTAGCAGCGACATGATGATGCGAAGTTCCGAATGAAGCGTCGAAAATAGGATCATAGTGCTACGAAGCTGCGCAGTTCCTTGACGGACGGCGGTTTCGGGAACTCGGGCACGGCCCGGAGCTTGGCTGGACATGAGGTAGCCCATTATTGCTAGCGGCCGTTCCGCAAACAGGCACGTCTTTAAACTAAGTTTAGGTCGGTGTCCTTCAAACGCGTTAAAACATGTCGCAAGCGTTGGAGATGCGTGGAGAAGCCCGAAGCGAAAACGATGACGCCGTCGACTTAACACAAGTACGCGTGCCATTTCAAGTTGTGCGGAACGGTATCCATCATGCGCCCAAATGTAGCCAGTGCATGACACAGTGCAAACGGAATGACGTTGAATTCGTACAAGCCGTCGGGCGTGACAAAGGCCATGTTCGGTCGAGCGTCGTCAGCCATGGGTACTTGCTTCATGGCATACATAGGTGGTGTGAAATACAGACTACACCAGCTGGATAACACCGAGTAAGATGAGCAGGCTTTTGGAATGTAAGCTCTCCTCTTTGCTCGCTCCGGTCGCAACAAGGCAAACATTTTCGTTCCACTTGTACCCCTATCTGCTTCCAGAAAACTTCCAGAAAGTGCTGCAGGCTTGACATACTTTACTTTAGGCTGGTGAAATAAGCAAATACAGTCGAGCCCGACTAGATCGAACCTGTTATATCAAATTATCCTGATATATCACAATTTCTAAACACGGTAAATTTACATTGAGAATATATAGCAAAAGTTACTGCTACATCGAACGAAAATAGCAACGACAACCGATATATCAAACTCCAATGTGCCTCAAAGTGCCCCAGCAAGTTGGCTTTCCCTCGCGGTGGCGGGGGAAAACTGCCGGCGCCCCCTAGAAAAAGTGGTTTAGACCGGGCTGGGCAAGGGCGAACACCCCCTGCAAAAAAATGATCCTGGCCTGCTCGCAGCGCTTACAGCCATCAGAGGCCGTCGTGCTTTCTCCGAGGCGCGGAGGCAGTACAAGTGAGCACCATTATTTTCTTTCTTTATGCTGTGTGGCCTGCTGCTGTCCTCATTCAGCATGGTCCAGTGCTGGTGTGTTTGTTGCCTGTTGACGCTCTGTGAACTTTCG
>JABSTT010004988.1:0-19506 GCA_013339685.2 Hyalomma asiaticum
TCCTGTTGGGCGATTTCCTGGGGATAGTGGTGCTGCCCAGTCACAGGTCTCGTCTCCGTTTTCCGTGGACAGTTTTCTGGAACTGCTCGCACACTATCTGGATTCTATCATGGTGGGTTTTGTTGGTAAACTCTACGTTCAAAGACAGGGCATCTGCACTGGCTCAAGCGTTCCACCCGTTTTAACTAATATCTACGTAGCAAGTTTAGACAGAGCTTTAGAGAAAAGGATTGATAACCGGGTGATTAAAATCTACCGCTACGTTGATGATTATTTGGTTTTGCTAAGGTTGTCGCCTAATGAATCTTTAAATGCGGTTCTTGACAATATTATGAATTCTTTTAGGACATGTTCTAGCTTCCTCAGGTTTACTTTTGAGCTTCCTTTGGAGAATCGCATTAGGTTTCCTTACCTTGAAGTGACCTTTAATTCAGACGGCTGTCTTTGTTGGATGTGCTCAACCAGATTTAAGAAGGCAAGTTTACCTCACAGTTCCTGCCACTCCAAGCTCATAAAAAGTGGCAGAACTACCTTGTGTTTAAAGAATGCCTTACAAAAAAGCTGCCACCACGGAATTATGTCAAGTTCCCAGATGCAGGTGTACAGACTGGTTGCTGCCGTTCTTCCGGTGAGCTTGACGAAGGCTGTTGCTGAATCCTTGTTAGTGAAAGAAAGGGCGGTTCGAATGGGCAAAGACACTGGAAAGGTGGTGAATAAGAAGGTGGAAGTGATTCTATATGTACAGGGCTATCGCACAACTTAAAAAATGTTGCAAGGAAGTTTGATGTCAGCGTAGTTTTTTCAGCCCCTCGAAAATTGGCTAGCTTATGTAGACGTATTAGCGAGAATGGACAGATGACGGACCGTTGTGGTTCTCATCACAGTGTGCTTTTCCCATCTTGTGTACCGAAGGTTGTGTATTGCACTCCCTTTTCATGTGGCAACGAATACTTCGGCCAAACAGGGCAATGTATTAACATTCGTAGGAAAGAACACCAACCGTCGCTTTCTTCTCGTGACGGTGCGCACTTACCGCGACATGTAAGGGAATGTGGTTGCACCTCTTCGTTTGACCGAGTCAGCATTTTGGGCCGGGGTAGAGCAAGACGGCTAGAGAAGTTTTAGAAGCCTTCTCGAAAATCAAGACACGTGTGTAAGCGCCACATCATTAAGCCTCAGCAGGAAGGAATTATGCTTTCTTAGGTCTGTCGCTCCGTGTGTGTTGTAGTTGTTAGATACGTGTTTGTGGCACGCTGTCTGGTTGTGCTGTGTACTGCGCCAGCATATCAATTTCGTGCTTGTTAATGACTCTCGCGCAGGTGCGCGCAATTGGAAAGGTTTTATGTGTCGGATTTCCGAAATAAAATTTCAGTTGTTAGTTCAGCATCGTCCTGTGCGCCTTCTTCTTCTGTGTCCTTGCTGGTTTTTCTTCAGAAATTATGCACCAACTGGCCCAACTGACGACGCTGTTGTTACCTGCCTAGAAATACGCCGTCGAATCCATTCTAAATGACAACAATGAACTTGGAAATGACCTTGCAATACGGAATCTTGGCTTCAACCGCACGTTGGAAATTTTGGGATATCGAGAGCTTTCTTCATTCTATGTGAAAGAAGGTGCTATATGATCAGAAATAGCATGTCGGCTTAGTAATCACTCCTTCTTTTTTCACATTGAACATGGTTTTCAGCCTGGGTTACCATGTGATAACAGAACTTTGATTTTGTTACTGAACATCCCTCAAAATCAGGCTCATCATTTCACACCGATGTCATCCACCTAGATTTTGCTAAAGCTTTTCACTGAGTTCCCCCTCAGCGACCTTCGGCGAAGTTCTCATGTCTCCAGCTGGATCCTTTCGCGTTGTCATGGACGCATTGCTTTCTAAAAAACTTCCTCCAATACAGTTGTCGGCGATCTTTGTTCTGCCACTAATCAAGTGATTTCTAGAGTACCAGAGTGCCGTCTAGATTTCTGAAGTAACGACCTTGGTCCTCTCCTCTTTCTCATCTTCATAAGTGACCTTCCTATTATCATTTCATCTTCTATTCGACTTTTCGCACATGTATGCTTTCTTTATCGTCGGATCACACACCAAACTGACCACCATATGATTCGAAACGACTTACAACAAATGGAATCGGGGTGCATATCACTCATAAAACTCAACATCCCGAAATGCAAAGTGATGGAGATATCTCGTAAGCGCTCAGTTATTAACTTCCTAAACTCGGTAGCTTTATCCTCTGTCGAATTATATTGTTATCTCGGTATCACAATCAACAGCAAGCTGACGTGGTCTGATCACATCACAAAACGAGTTGCCGATATTAGTGAATCTCTTGGTTACGCCACATGTTTCATTTCTTAGTGCCCCGCATCCACACGTAAACTGGCTTATGATGTTTTTATTCGTAGTAAGCATGAGTATGCCACAGCCATTTGAATCCTTCAGCAAGCCACTATATTAACACATTAGAATGTATACAGCACCACACGGCCAGATTAATCTCCTCCAGGTACGGCCGTGATGAAAGCGTGAGTGGCATAAGGTCGTCCCTCGGAAGCTTTCTTGCTCCATTGGTGTTCCGTCAGAGGCTGTGCAACGCTGAGCCTTTTCCATCGGCTGTACCCTATTGCAAAAACCAGCGCCTCCAGTGCATTTCCAGTACGTTTTCCGTACTGGGACCACTGGAAAAGCGCTGGGAACGATCATATTTCACTGGGCCGTACACACTGGGACGCTGGCAGCGCTGGCTTGCACTGGTGTGCGCCGGCGTTGTACTGGGACAAGCTGGCATAGCTGGAATGTCACTGGTACCAGTGAGGGGCTCGCTGGAAAGCGCTGTACACTGGGAGGCTGCGCGCTGGCACGAGTGCGGAACACACTGGAAGCAGCCCAGAGACGCTGGCGCTGGTTTCACTGGCGCGCACTCTGCACTGGGCCAGTATTAGTTGGTTTCACTAGGTGTGAGGACTCTTGGAACATTTACGGCTTGGCCGTACTTTATCACTGCGATCTACAGTGTGCAGCAATGCGGCGTACGGCGTCCGCGCGCAGTAAGCGCTAGCAGCTGTGAATGTTTACGTTTGTGCATGTTCCCCGCACTTTGCTCAGACACGCAATGTCATGTCTGTGAGCCACTCTGGTAATAGCTCTGCTGTAGTGTTCACTTGTGTGGAGGAGCCGGTGCAAATAACAGTAAAATTTTACATCGCCGCGAAATTTAATGACGGTCTCAAAGCGTCGACCCCAACTCACGCAGAAAAAAAAACAAAAAAACACCGATTACCACCACGCTGCAAATGGACCTCTGGCGATTGCTGCACCTTCAAATACTTTAGATGCGACAAAAATTAATCATGTCAGAAAGCTTCTTGAGATAATATACAATAATTTTAGCTTTCTCAAGCCGCCGAGGCCCGATCGGTCTGTCCCAGTATGCTCCCAGTGAAGCTTGTGCATAGCGTACCCGCCGTGTCCGTCTACAGGCGAACGGCACTCCAAGCCTTAAGAATACGCTACTACGACGAATCAAAATTACTGCTTAATACAGCCTTGGCATCGGCTAACCTGAACAGATGATTTTTATTTCTTCGCGGTGCTTGAAGATGAAGCGGTGAGCATCGAAGCGACATACTTTGAGCAAGCACATATATGCCACGGAAAGTTGCTGCCGCACTCTTTTATGACTGAAATGTAATCACACATATTTGTCGATCAGTAGGGCTTAGTGAACAAAGATGATGAGAGGTTTCCCACTGCACTGCGCTTCCTTTTTGCGAAGCGATTAACAGAATTGTGAGCTTCGATGAACCTGGGTATGTCAGACACTGGTACTGCCGCTCGCCTAAAATATCAACGTTTGAGCGAAAAAACTGCTCAGTGCCACTTGAAGTACACATTCAATTATCGAGTGGCATTATAGCCTTCACAAAACGCATCTAAATACATGTCGACTATTCGTAAGAATAAGAAAAGGCTATCGAGTTCACGCCGTAACAGCCGATAGTCCCTGCCCGTCGGTCTAGTTATATTTTATCGGTATTAGATATGAATTCTATGATATACTGACTGCTGTCGCCATTATTCGAATGGCATGCGTGATCGGCGGCTTGTTTCATTTGTCTGACAAAGGTGTGGGGGTTTAATTGCGCATAAAAAGTGCGTTGGTCTTGTGTGTACCCCTGCAAACGACGTCTGACGGCAGGTCACACTGCTGACTAGCCTGTTTACGCTCACTCTAGCAAGTTCTGACATCAATCTTGTGCATTTGTTTGTGCGACAATTGGTACTGCGCTTCTTTTACCTGAAACATGTTTGTCATCCATTTCTACTAGCCGTTCTTAGAACCCGTATTGCTTATCACCTCCCTTTTCTTTTTGTAACGACAAACACTCCTCAAGAATCGCGGCTATGGGGCTTTCTGAAAGAAATTGTTGACACTCTCTGTTGTTTAAAAGCTAGATTCACATTAGAGTACTTATATACTGTCGATAGAACAACACTATCTGCTGCACTTGTGAACGACCTTTTCTCTGCGCCTGTTTACCGGTTGCCATATTTGTCGTTATCTGGACATGATGTGTTTTTCCGTGTACGTAAAATGTGTGTATCACCTGCTGCGAAAACGTTTTTCTTCAAGCTACACACGGGTAGGTTACCTGTGAAGACCTGGCTTAATGGAAAAGGAATGCACGTACCTTGGTCAGTAAACTGTAGATTTTGCAGTCAACCTGAGACCACTGAACATTGTTTTATTGTTTGTCAAGATGCATTTTATTTGTGGGACATTCTCAAGCGGACGATTAGAAAAGAACTTCCCCTCACACCTCACGGAATTAGGTTCCTCCCGTTCAGCAAGAGCAGTAGTACTATGCCGTATGATATGGTCATGTTGTTAGGACTTTATGCCCTCTGGAGGAGCCGCATGATTGACAGGCATGCTGAACCACCTCGCTCGACGAAGTCTGTGTTCCGAGAAGAGGTTGCCCAAGTACGCAGTGTGGTTGAGACTTTTGATCCTGTTCCGGACTGGCTTTCGCTTCTGGACGCTTGTGTCTGTTTGCCTGACTTTTGAGAAGTCTATGAACTTTGAAGTGCAAAGGCGTGTTTTGTTTATGCTAGACTGTTAATATGTGTGCAACTGTATAGTACAATTCAAACCCATTTACGGAAATATTTCCATGCAATAAAGAAAAAAAATTCTGACATGGCGCAGTGGTAGTGCGCTGGGTTGGCAGTGCAGAGGTACCGCGTTCGAATCCTGTTCGCGTGAGGTTTTTTTTTTCAGTGCTTTATTTTGCTTTTTGTTAAAATGCGTCCTTTCGCTTTTTTATATTTGTGTATTATTTAGCATGCATGGCAGGGAAGCACCACGTTTTATTGCTCTAAAGCGGTTTTGCGTGCCAGTAACTCGCGCCTCCCAGTATCCCGTGGCACGCCAGCGTGCCAGTATACAGCGTCACACTGGGCCCATAATCCGGCACGGCGCTGGACGCTGACTCCCAGTGGCGCTGGGTTTTCCAATAGGGTAATGAGTTCGCGCGACTGCACGATAAACTCCTTAACCCCCCAAACTCTATATTTTGTCGCTTGTGTTTAGAAAAATTTATTGTGTCACAGACGATTAACACCGATAACATTACAACACAACGTCATAACATTAAAACACAACGTTCTCATGCAAAACTAAGACATCAAATTACGTGCATCACAAGACAGAATTGCGTCACATCTGCGCAACAAAGGAATGCAGCGTGTATAACGGGGCGTTCTACATATCCACACACACACATATGCAAACGAGTAGCTACAAAGACAGCACCAATCAGGTGCGAGTATGTACACATTATAAACACACGTGACACTGCCGTCAACAGCAAACGATGCATTAGCCTACCAAAACCAGGCAGGCCGAAAGACAAGCTTCACGCGTTTATCAGAGACCGACACAAAGGGGCAAGACCAATGCCTAAGGAATTCTTCCTCACCGAGAAAGAATAGTTCATCCGACAGAACAGACAGAAGCTCTGAATAAAGTCGCTCTAGGGTGGGAAAAAGAGCGCGATGGCGACGGCCTGCTGCAACCGCTGCGCAGCGGTTGCGCCATAGGCAGAAGGCACCTGCAACAATAAGAAGGCGAGCAAAACGACCTCGCGAATAATGCCCAGAAGAGACGAAGCGATTTACACCGAGCCCACGAAATCCGGCGTTCACGGCCCTCCAGAAAATTCGGGCAACTACACATTGCCTCACAACATGCTGATTAGATTCCTGAAGTCGGCAGTTCCGACAAGTTTCTGACTGCACCATTCTCCATCGCTCCAGGCGGTCGAGTGTGGGGAGCACACCCCACCCTAGCCGCCACATAAAGTCGCGGAGGTGGCCAGGTAGGAAAGACTCCGTTAGCGCCTCCCACGACACACGTCTAGAGCGAGCATGGCGATCCGGAGAAACTAACGGGAGCAACAGGGCCGCTGTTGTGTCAACGATGGAATCTTTGAGCACGTCTACTTCTGTACACGTCGACTGGATATGACGAAAAAAGGCGACGGCTGTTGCATAGAATGCAGGGAGTGTTAAAGACTGCGGTTGTCTATTAAGAAGCACGTCAGGCATCAAATGCCTGAGGTGAATGCCGAGGAAGTAACGTGCAAGAGTTCGTGCAGGTGACTCCTCACCTTGCAGAAGCCGTAACAGGAAGCGCAGCGCCAAAAGGCGACATCGTATTGATACAGAAGGGAAGGCAAAGCCTCCATTGGAACGCTGCTGTCCTATTACCGCACGAGAAACCAGTTCAGTGCCACCTGACCAAAAGAACGAGCACAAAGCCGACTGTATTGATCGCGCAATGCGCAATGGAGGTTGCACCACATGACTAATATACCAAATACGGCCACAAAATATGGTCTGCGCGAGGTATCTGCGCTCGAGGAAGGGGAAGTCAAAATCTTGTGCGTCCTGGATTTTTTTCCTTATTTCTTCAAGAGCTGTTAACCACACCGAGTCAGAAATGCCGTAATGATTGTACACAATGCCTAAAATGCGAAGAGATGCGGATGACCGTATGGGAAACGTCGAACTAAGCCTGGAGTTCAGAGAGCCGATAAAGAAATAACGGGATTTACTGAAATTGAGCGCTGCGCCTGAAATGCCACCATACTCAAAGAATAAACGCAGGCTTTGCGATAGGCTATCCTCGTCAGAAAGGTACAGGGTAATGTCATCGGCAAATGCTGTGACCTTTACTACATTGCTACCAGGCAGTGGAAGACCGCGAATGCGTGGATGTGCATCGAGAGCGCGTAAGAATGGCTCAAGGCTAAGGACGAATAACACAGGAGATAATGGGCATCCCTGACGAACACCGCGCATAATGGGAAATGGAGCGCTTTCCCAGCCATCGAGAATCAATGTGCTTTTATTTTCCATGTAAACATTTTTGAGTAACTCGACAAATGAATCTGAAAAGCCAAACGCGGTGAGTACGCTAAAGATATACACGTGCTCCAATCGGTCAAATGCTTTCTCATGGTCCAGCGACACAATTATACCAGATGCAGACCGCGACAGCGTATAAGCCATAATGTCCCGAGTGGTGAAAGACAAACTATGTATTTCTCTTCCTGGCACCGATGAAGCTTGATAATGACCAATTAGAGTGCTCATTAGAGCCCTCAGCCATCGAACTATAACGGTAGCAAAGATTTTGTAATCAACGTTAAGAAGCGTTATAGGTCTCCAATCTTCGGGACGCACGGAGGACGCGTCATGCTTCGGGATGAGCACAATGCGGCCATGTCGAAAGCTGGATGGAAAGACGGAGTCCTCAAAGCACCTGAGGATAACCATGGTCAAGATAGGACCAATATCATCCCAAAATGTCAGGTAAAACTCAACTGGCAAACCATCTGGCCCAGGGGCTGACCCACGCTTCATGGACTGCAGCGCCGTCTTTACCTCTTCAACCGAAGGAGGAGCGCACAGGGAATCAGCGGCCTCTCGAGGAACACGCGGTAAGCCGTTGAGCATGGGCGATGAAGGGTCGTAGTTTCCTTGCATGGTCGCACGTGACATTGTTTCAAAATGTGCCAAGAAAGCAGATCTGTCGCGCGTGGTATACGGCTGCGGAGATGGTATCCGTGCTGTCACAGAGTTAGATGGCTGTGACTGGCCAAAAAAGGAATGCCTTGCGTAGCGCAGCACCTCAGGATGCGCACAGGGGTTTTGCCTACATCGCCATGCTGCTGCCGCGAGAGAGGAGGCAGCAATTAAGCGCTGAAAGCGATCACGTAACTCACGCTGCCAAGCTCGCATCAATGGAGACGGCCCAACGGCGCGCAAAGCGATGCGTAGTTTTGTCGATGTGTAGGCCAGCTCCTCAGAAACGCGACGACGCAGCGAACGTCCTTCAACTGAGCAGTGTAGACGCCACTGCATTTTGAGCGCGTCCCAATCGGTTGGACCAGATCCAGCAAGCGACGCACGTATCGCGCGGGACAAAGCACACCGCGAGCGTTCGTCCTGCAGAATGCGAACATCAAGACGCCACGGCTTTTCGAAAGAAGAAAACGGAATGTTTAGCTGTAAGCCAATAGGAAGGTGGTCAGAAATATACACGGGAGAATTCGGCAAACGCAAAGTACTTAAATTATCGACAAATGGTACTAAAGCAGGTGGCACGTAGGCACGGTCGAGTCTGCTAGACGACGGACCGCGTCGCCACGTCCAAGCAAAGCGATTCCCATGCACAACATTGTGCGCGTCCACTAAAGCGAAGTGATGAACGAGGCGGCGCAGCTCACGTGAATTCCAGTCACATCTACACCAGCCAGGGCCTTGCACATCACTTCGTGTGTCTAACACACAGTTGAAGTCGCCAATTAGAATAACGTGACGACCGTCGAGAAAATAAACATCCAGGTCTCTAAAGAAATCGTTGGACTGCGTGGCCTGCGCAGGCCCATAGATGCGCAGTAATCGCAATCTGAAAGAATAGTGAACACAGTCGAAAGCCAATATCCTTCCTGCTCCATCATAAAATACATGATGATCTCTCAACAGGACCCGATTAAATATATTAATGCCTACTCCTGTAAAACGAGATGTAGCAAAAGAGAAATAACAATCTAGATTGAACCTTCGTTTGAAGGCCAGTACATCAGATAATGAAAAGAAATTGGTTTCTTGCAGGCACAAAACATCACATTTTGAAGCACGTGCAATCTTAATCACTTCAGCCTGCTTTACCACACTGCGAAAACCTTTAACATTGAAAGAAATAATGTTCAGTGTATCAACCATTTTGAAGGATAAAGACTGATCTGGACGCGTGGTTCTAGACAGTGCCCCGGAATGTGTCCAGGGGACACAACTGTGAACATATTACGGTGCGCATTTCGACCTTCCTGAAGAAGGTCGAGGTTTTTTCGGCCGCTGCGTATCAGCACGGCCGTCACTGGCTTCGTCCGAGCAAGCGCTCGAGGTGTGACCTCGTTTGACTTCTCGGAGAGTCCCCATTTCAATGTCCGATTCGACGACGCTGGAAAGTCCCAAACTGAAGCTGTCTTCCGAAGACGTGTCGGAACTAGGCAGTCGTTGAGCCGCCGGTAAGCTTGGGTCATCGTCTTCAAAACCAATTCGTTCTGTTTTGCCGGCAGGCGAGTCTTCACGAACCGATGCAAGTGCTTTCTGTGCCGTCGTCTTCCTGAGAACACGACGTGGCGTCGACGTGGCAGGGGCCACAGCCCGCGAAGTGGCTGCGGTAGCGTCCTGGGAATCCGGTGAAGGCTCAGAGCTTGCATCCTCGTGGTCGCCCTGCGAAGCAGTTGCCGTTGGAACGACTGCAGCAGCAGGAGTAGCAGAAGCAGCAGCAGCCTGAGAACTGGGCACATTTGTGGAACGCGCGTCAGGCGAAACGCTAGTAGCGTTAAAAGGGGAGAGCTCGGCGTTGTCCGAAACAAGGGCCTGTTGCGCCGGCGGGGAAGCCGACGCGCACGGCGTCGCATCGTGAACCGAGCCATCGCCTTGCGTTTCATTCTCGGCGACTTGAAGAGGCGATGCGAGCACGGCATCCTTCACCACGGCAACGTCCTCAGAAGCTGCCGTCGCCATGGACGTCGGTTTGAGAGGGGGGAAAGCCCCAGTGGCGGCGTCCGAGTAAGAACGACGAACAGGGCAAACAACAGTGGGATGACCATCCCCACAGCGCCTGCACGGTCGGTCGCATCCGTCGCTTGCGTGACCATGTACGCCGCAACGACCACAAAACGGTGCCGTGCACTGTGCTCGTAGGTGGCCGCTTGAACCACATCTTCGGCACACTCGCTGGAGGCCACGATAGTCGAATGTGGCGCGATGACCAGATATGCGCAGGTAGTTGGGCACAGGATTGGCAGCGTTCATTTCCATTCTAATGAAGCGCGTTCCTGTGAGCACTCCTCGCCGCGCACTCATCAAACCACTGGTCACGGTGAGCACTTTGCCGTAAGGAGACAGGGCTTGCACGAGGGCTTCGTTGGAGATGAAGGACGGCAGGAACAGGCAGGCGACGTTGGTCACTTGTGGGCCAACGGGGACGACTTGGACACGCTCGCCACCAATTACCCGGTAGCCAGCGTCGACGATGAGAGACATGGCGCCCATGCTCTTAACTGTAACTTGGAAGTTCTGCGCTCCCTGATGTTGCACGCAGTACACCTCTGAGAGGCCAACTATTGAGGCTGTCGCGTTGTTGAACAATAAAGAATTCGCAGCGTGCACGTTAACTAAAAGCCGAATTCTTCTGTCTCTCATTCCCCATTAGCAGCCATTGGCAAGTTCCAGTAGGAAACGTTAGTAGAAGTAGAAGTGTAAGTGTTAGCTAAAAGCCGACGTCTTCTGTCTCTCATTCCCATTAGCAGCCATTGTTTACCTCCAAGGTAGTGCCTGGTGAGATTTCTCCTGTGCGTGATTAAACAATAAAAATTTTGTTCAAAACGCCGTTGATTGATGAAATAAACCAACGAAAGACGCCAGATGTTTTCTAAAAGCAAAACGAAAAGACGCCAGATGTTTCTAAAGCAAAACGAAAGGACGCCAGCTGCTTAACGAAAGACGCCAGGTGTTTTCTAAAGCAATGGTTTTATATTCAAAACCATATCGCGATACAGGTTTGTCAATCGTTTCACGTCAATTTTATCGGGCGAATTAACGGAAGAAATTTCACGGTTTAACCGATGATTACTTCCAGGAGCTTTGCCCAATCTCATCATCATTCACCTCGTGGATCTGCCGTCAATTTTTTTTTAACTCTTGCAGCATCCAGCGTTTGGCGGTTCAACGTCTTCTTTCAAAATTTATTTTTGTATATCGCTATCGAGAAGCGGGACATATTGCCAGTTTTGTCGCAAAGCGTATTCCCATCGTTTTCAAACAGTTGCTTACTGATCACCTCACTTTCTAATATTCAATATTCATGATGATCTTACACTGTATTTTTTTGTCTTCCGTGTTCAAGTTGTATATTCTTTATCTAAATAAGCAATGCGTTTCTTTGACAGAAGTGCTTCGATGTTTTGAGTCGATCCGTTGTATGTGTTGTTTCCTATGTACCCCACCCCCTAATGTAATACCCCGAAAGGGGCTCAAAGGAATAAAAAATGATGGTGATGATGATGAAGAGTCAATATGGCATAAAACATCTCATCGCACGCGATGTTTATTAAGATGGCACATTTTTGAAGCATACAAAGCAATCTATGTGTTACTAACGCAAGCAGGCCTTTTCGTTCTTGTAAGCAAGCTTCTAGAATTTCCCTCGTAGCAAGGTTGTTGGTTTTGACAACTATATGAGCTAGCGCAAAATGTGACGCACATGATCAGGCTGTAATGTGCACAAGAAGAAGCGCAGGGCCATTTGTTTAATGCTACCGTGCTTTCTGTGCCGGCCAATAATGACGAGTCCAGTTCGTTCTAAATACGATTGCCCACAATTCAGAGGAATATCATAGACTGTGGTAACGTGCCTGAAAAGGGCCTACGTGCTGTTTGTGGCATCCATGATGCTTCGAGCGAAAAGATTCGCTGGTTTGTTTAGAGCTCAATATACTTGTACAGCATATACGTTAGCCACTTTCACCAGGATATGGTTAATCTTGTGCTACTACAGCACTACCTCTCGCCTTTGACACTCCTTTTCTCATAAGCGTCCTGCCGAAGTCCAGATTTTCAAATTGTGCAGGAAGGATTCTATTAATGCGTTCGAGAACGCCCAAAAAAAAGCAGTTTTCTGAAACCCATTGACAAGGTTGTGATGCTGCGGTTAGCCAAATAGATTGTGTTCAGAGGTGTGAAAAGAGATATGACACCTCGCCTCGAATGTCGCACGTGTAGCTATCATTCGTCCCACCAAACATCTCTCAGAGTGTGTTAGGGAATAATGCTTTCCTTTTGTTCGGTCATGAAGTGTTCGGAGATTTCGTATAGGAAGAGTATAAAATTCATTGTAAAAATTGCAATGTGGCTGTTACACTTAACTGTGTCTAACAATGCGAAGATTGACATAGGCCGTGACGCCAACGTACCATTCAGGTGCTAAGAGACCAGGAAAAATGCACCATCATTGTATGGCAAGCTTCCTGCCATAGCTTTTGTCTGTGTCGGTCTTACTGGTTTCTTTCATTCTGTATTTTTACCTAAAATGAATTCTAAAATAGTGTTGCCGGAGACGGCGTCCGTATGACGAATATAACCAATATCTTTAGTCACTGCATCTTGGTTGCGAGCCGGGAGTACATGTTACAGATGCTCCGTGGGGCTGCTTTCGAGTCTGCAAAGGTGACACATCGTCCAGATGGTTTCCGCTGGAGGTATAGAACGGCTCGATTGATGCCATGAAATTCAGCTCATGTGCTTGATGTTACCAGTTGAAGACGATGAGAGGAACAGTGGCCCGAGGATTCTAGTATACACGTAGCAGTTGTAGTAAACGTGGTCCTACTATGTAAACACGCCGCTGTGTAAAGCACCATCTCAGGCAGCACGCCAACACAGGACCTATGTAGGCGTGAAGTCGGCCAAAGTCGGCAGCGATATCGGGCCTAAGTCGGCAAATCGCGCTCGCGCTACTTTCACCCACATCTGCCCGATGATGACCTGTAGAAGGGCACGATTTTGGGCTGGTTGGTTCATGATGCAAGAAGACGAAAACAGCGCAGGACACAGGACAAGGAAGAGCACAGACATGGGCTCTGGGTGTCTGTGCTCTTCCTTCCTTGTCTGTGCTCTTCCTTGTCACAGATACAGCGCCCGTGTCTGTGCTCTTCCTTGTCCTGTGTCCTGCGCTGTTTTCGTCTTCTTGCGATGATGACCAGCCAGAATGGCGCCACTGTGGCGAAGCCACCATGGGTCGAACTTGGCCAGCCAGAGTGGCCGAAATTTGGCCAGCCAGCGTGGGCGAAATTTGGCCAGCCAGAATGGGTCAAATTTGGCCAGCCAGATTGGGTCGGATTTGGCTAGGTATAACTGGCCGATGTTTCGGCCATTCAGGCTTTTTTGGCGTGTTGTCGGCACCGCCGACATCGGGAAACCCCTTGCGCGACCTTTCACAGCCACTATGGTGTTTGTAGTTTACTCCACGTGTGTCTCGCCGTTTGGATTGCGATAATTTTATTTTTTGTTTTCACATTTTCGAAGGGCTATGAAGGCATTTTCGAAGGACCAACAGCAGTTTGTGTAAATGTGCCTCTCATGCATACGCGAAAGCTTTATTAACACAGTAATAAGTGGGGCTAAGTGGATCCTCTGTACTTTCTAGTAATGCGTTCTAAACAAAACAAATAACAAACAAGAGAGGTTTATAGGGAAAAGCACCGTTTCATTTATTTTGTGAACTCTGCATTGATAATATGCTATTCTCGTTTTGCACTGTCGTAGTGGAAAAGCTTCGGCAAGGGTGCAACCTGCGGGAAAAGGCGTGAAAAGTTAGCACAGCTGTGGAGCACATCAGCACTATACTATAATTGCATGCAACTTATGTGCGACTCATGAACAAACGCGGAAATTCGAGAAATGTCAGAAACATTCATAATCGGGCACCACTTTAGAAAATAACAAAACAAAGTTGTCCTTTTAAATATAATGAACCTATGTTCAATATCCCACCCCCAGATCTTGGTGTCGTGTCGCTTTAGATACCCAAGGGGAAAAAACGTGAGTAAAGGTTCTGTTGCAAAGCAACTTTAAAAGCGGCACATTACTTGAAATAGATGCATTTTGCATTATAATAAATTTAATATTTTTGGCATACATCGGAAAGGAAAACATGTAGACGTGAGCTAACACGACACACCCCAGGGATGGGGTCGTTAGGCAAAAAATGTCCTTAAATGATAGGTGCAAGGTGCATTATAAGCAGATATTAGAGAAGGGACATCTTTTCAAGGCTACTTTAAAGATGCCATCGCGTGCCGAACTGCCGCACGCGTCGTACACCAAGGAGCGCGTGTTCGGTATCACGTTACCTTTAAAAATACGGGCAAGAAAAGATAATGTTACGAGAACTGCAAGTCACCACACAAAGGGTGTTTGATACAAGCACAGGATTAACTACATGAAGTAAAACTGCTTTGGGACAATGTACGTAGGCTCTTTATTCGAAAATAAAGAGCCTACGCACCTCACGACACAAATAATATATAAAGTGGAACCGATGCTTTAATATCACAACAATATGTGCCACGTCCCATTTTGAAAACTGACCAGCAACTTACCGAATTTTGGCATCCGCTCTGCACTCTACAGCTGTGAGTCCGCAATACAAATTCGGTGACGACACTGTAGTCTCACCAAAAGGCACAGGCTTGTGTTCATATACAACCGATGTCACAGTTGGGATGGGCATTGTCTTAGGAGGTACACTCGCCAAGGAATCGAGCAATCAACTTGAATGATCGATAAATGCGGTACATGATAAACGATAAACGCGTAGACAGACTGCGTGCAGCCGTTGAAACTCGTTCCTACACCTTGCACGTTGGTAGCAATGCAGAAGCGACGAGAGAGCGCGGAGAGTTCTTCGTGGTTTCCGCCTCCGAAGGCAGCGAACGCCAGCAAAAGCAGGTTCAGAACCACATTCTTTGCAAACTGCAGATGAGCACAATGGATGTTCACGGAGGGGGCCGTGACAATGGTGGTCAGTTCGGAAGGGGAGGCGCCCCCCCCCCCTCCCCACACACTTTTTTTTATGTTTAGTTGCTGCTGGCTTAGCACGTGCTAGGTTGCTTCTCGGCAGAGCACGCTCGTTTTTGTTGCTTTCTTTTTTTGTAGTTGTCTCAAAACGTGGAAGACAGCATTTCTGCTGGGCAAACATTTTTGCACAATGGCGGGGACACCCGCCGGGACTGCATTTGTTAAGTGCAGCTCAGTGCAGCCTGTGGCGTATGCTGGTACGCATGTGTTCTCTTGCCAGCTACTTGTAACACAGGATTTTGCAGAAGCTGAACCACCCGAAATGCTGCACAGCGAAATGCTGCACTGCACGCAACAAACGTAGCGAGCACGCACGGCGCCGCCATTCTGCTTGAATTTCTGCCATTTTCTTCAGCGCACGAAAGACATGCACGTGCTGCCTTTCCGCACGACAAGAAATACTGCGATGACTCTGCCTCTACGCGCCCTTCTCTTGCCCTTATTGGTTATAAATAAATTAGTTGTTAAATATCAGAATACGCACATGTGTGCTTATATCAACGCCATAGTCTCGTACGAACGTCAGTGATAAATCCGACACACTGCACAGAGCATGCACTCAAGCTCGATATATTCTGCTCATCTAACCAGTACAACGTAACCAATGGCCGATGTGTAAACGAATTCGATATGTATGGAAAGAACGCACAAACGGACGTTACACAAAAAAGCAAAAAAAGCATGAATTATACGCAATGGCGTGGACATATTAAGGAATTATTAGCCTATTGTATCTGCGTGGTAGTAGAAAGCATGGAGGTGCAAAAGGGAGGTATAAGTTTACCCGACCAGTACACAATTATTTTCTGTTGCTGAGCTTATGCGAGCTGTGGTACATGCGTTGCGCTGTACTGGAGCTATTTTTGAAAGGAATGCACTAGTTTCGCGAACGCACTGATGAAATGTAGTGGAGGGGCACGTGGTCAACAACAGCTTGACTTAGGACGGTTGGTTTACGCTGTAACCCTGCTCAAACGTATGAACAAACTAGGGAACAGAAGAGAGCTTTAATTTCAACTGATTTTTTTTGCAGTGCGTGCTTGCTGTTTTATATAACATAGGATACGCAGATCGCCTGCACAAGAAAATTCTGTGATCACATACACTCTAGTAGAGCTCACCAGAAAAGCTCTCTCTATATAATTATAGGTGTGTGCATTTGTTTGTCACCTTTGAGATGAAAAATGCTTGCCATATGACTGCTTGGTATTTTTCGTTTTTGCTTTTTTCGCAAATGTCATGGTCTTGACAAGAGCACTTCATTTGAATTTGCAATACAAAGGGATCTATGTATTTCATGGTCCTCTCAATATAGAGTTAGCACTAGATCAGTATTGTCTCCTCGCTGTCGTGCTGTTAGCTCCGTATACCGTTCTTTTGCATAGGTTGCTAAATGTCAGTAGTATAACGCCGGTGGCGAGTTTGTCTCCGCTTCAGCGCACCATAAAGTCTGCGCTAGACCTTTTTTGTCCACTCGCTATTGCGCTGTTACCTCCATATGCCTTTTCCTTCCATAGGTTGCTAAATGTCAGTAGTATAGCGCCGCTTGCAACTGTTTATCTTTGTTTGAACATATGAGTGCTGGTTATGCCCATCGATGTATGCCCGAAATAGTTCAATTTCTATGAATTTAAATTTTCTGACATGCGCTGTCAGATAATTTTCCGTCATGCTTGTCGATCCTTCTGGCTAATGTTAACTGTTGCGCCAGCCTGTTTCGCAAAGTTCCCGCAAAACAGCCTATAGATGTATATATCAATAGTTTATATGCATGTTTTTTGTGTGCCCTGTTTATGAAAAACAAAGCGCGCGAACAGAATGTCATATATGCTGCTCAAAGTACACGTGCGCTATGTTCCGGCACTGACACGCGTATACATGAATATATGAAGCTCAACGTCTGATTCTTATGTCGAATCTCTCAAGTGAATTTCGGTCATTCTTGTCTCGATCGGATCTCAATTGTTATATACAGCAGGCTTCCAAAAAGGCCCGGCCGATATCAACCATGAAAGGCTGCGGCGTAGTCGACGTTGCCTCCAGGATGGCAGAAATGACTCAATGTTTCCTGTGAAATAATCTTTCTAGGCAAATATCGCGCCAAATTCGCCATTCCTCAGGCAATGCTGATGAGCGGCAAAATCGGCGCCATATTTGCCGGAGAAAGTTATCGGCTTAGCCGACGGAAGCTCTAAGGTGGCATACTTGGCACAGTGTTGCCGACAAATGGCGTCGGCCTGCCCATATTGCCTGTAGAAAGGCAAAATCGGCGCCATAGTTGCCGTTGAAAGCCATCGCCTCAGCCGATGTCGGCAGTAACGCGGCATATGCGGCCCCATGTTGCCGATTACAGTCGACGGCCTGCCGACATCGGCGGGGCAGCGGCTATAGTAGCCCGACGTCGCCAGTCATTGACGGCGGCTTAGCCGATACTGGCTTGCTGTCGGCAACGTTAGGCCGTGGATGGGCCGAACTTTGCCGCCATAAAACCAATATCGGCCCTACGTTGCGTGCTGCCTGGGATGCGACAATCGAGGGACAGGGAAAACGTTCCAGCAGAGTTGAAATCTAAGTCATGTTGTTTTCATTTTAACACGTAAGTGTTTAATGCCGGGGTCCAGGACGATCCCATACGTCGCTACCGTAACGGATATGATGCAGTAAAGTAAACAAGTAAGAAAAATAAAGAAAACACTCAGAAGAACTTCTGTTGATGAGCTGGCGATCCAACTGACAGCCCCCCTCGCCATGGCGAAAGGTGCCCGGTGCGCTACCAGTGTTCTAACGCCGCACATGCTCGATGCCATACGAACGCGCCTTGTATTCCTTCTTGTCTCGTAGAGATCAGCACGCACGCATCCCGGCGCACATTGCCTGGGACGGTGCCGCCATCTGGGCGAGACTAAGTGAGTCACTGCTGCTTTACTTCATCTCTGCTGGAAATATGCGAGCGGCATTTTTGACCGACATATCAGCGTGTGCATTCCATGATATCGTAGCAGAAAAATAGATGCCGAGAGTTTTGAAAGACTGAACGTATTGAACTGGTGTACGAATAATAAATAGCGGATGCGTGAGAGATTATTCGTGACGCGGATGAAACATTAGACATTTCGTTCTTGTGACATTTAAAGCAGTTGATTTTGTACGGACCAGTTTTGAATTTAATCTAGGGTAGTGTTAGCATGAGTTGCGAAGACACTAGCGGAACGACCAGAGAAGAAAATAGTCTTGCCATTAGCGTAGATAACATACTTTGACGTGTGGTCAATGCTGACAATGTCATTGATAAATAAAGAAAGGGGTCAAGGGCTCGTTCTTTATTTGTTAGAAACAACTTAATAAGCAAACAGACAATGAAGCCTAGGAAAGCATAGGGGAAGTTACTTGTGGTATTGAAATTGTGAAGAAAGTAGAAAGGAATAGACCGATGTCACCGAGCATACTGCGCATGCGCCAGCTCGACGACGACTGACCGGCCGCCATCTTAGTTGTAGTTCTCGGAGCGTTTGTGCCGCTGCGGTTTGCAGGACTCTCCGATCAACTTGCGCCGTGTGAAGAAAATCGACTTCGATCAACATCGCATGTGCTTGACATTACTACTCAGACCTTCTAGGTAAGTGTTTCAACGAAGATTATTCTTTCTTACAGCGTAGTTTATAAAATATCACGCTATATTGCACAGCTGTAGCGGCCGGATCGGCTCGGCATAAACCGACGAGCCGGCGTGGTCTTTCCGTGCATTTATTCTGAAACAGAGAGGTTTGTGACCCTGAGCTGGTCGTCAGTTAACGTTTAGATTATGTAAGTGGTGTAGTCAACGTAAGGCAATGTAAAGGTAGTTGCCAAAGGCTGTATGGGCCGCTTCGCGGAAGTGAGAAGCATCGCGCTGATCGTATTTCGCTGCATTAGCGACGGGCATTTGCTAAACACATTCCGAGTGTGGTGCAGTTGGAGCTTTCCGAGCACTGAAAAACTGAGCAGTAAAGACGCACGGAAGTGCAGGCCCGATATGTTGTCGCTGTGTTGCGCGCTCGATTCTGCCGTTCTTGTAATGCGCCCTTAGCGGTCAGCTGATCCCGCCGATTACGCGCGCCTACGTACCGTCGCTCTGACCACCACCCAGGCGATACGCAACAAGGAGAAATATAGGAAATGGAAAGGCTGCTTTACATATTAGATTATCGTGACGCGCAGCCGAGAACGCCTGTGTAGTGGGTGGCGAAATGCCGATTTGTCTAGTTCGCTATCATGCAGCCGTCTCTGCTGCATC